>CBVK0100646249.1:0-10894 GCA_900067695.1 Picea abies
TGTTTACACTTAAAAACTCAATAAATTAGTAGTAGTTAGTGATTCCAAGAAAGAATTTGGCTTGGGATCATTACACATCCTCTATTCATTACTGAGAGGGAATGGAAGAATATACAAGACATTGCAAAGGAGATTGCACTGAGACAAGAAGGGAAGAGACCACCTATCCGTGCAAGGTATTATATGATATTTTGAATTAAATATGTTGAATTTTTTTTAGTTCTTTAGAAAATTGCAATTTCTAACATACCTAAAACATTTTTTAGGCTCCTGGAAATGTCAAAAGAAACCAAGGCAAGACCAGAAAAACACAGGAAACACAAACTTGGCCAAGATTGTTACTTGAGATTAAAATTTTAAATTATAAGTACCAAATAATTTAACTGTATTATTCATAACATCATGTAAATTTTATTTAATTGCATCCAATAAGAAAAAAATTGTATCTTGTGTGATGCAAGGGGATACGTTCAACACTTCCACCATCGAAGAAATCTCGAGGGTTGGGTTCAAGTTCGAATTTAAAAAAGTGGTGAAACATCAACAAAGAATGGGGAAAACATAATCTGACCCTTCGAATGAGATGGTAAATAACATGAAAAGATTGTAATTGTTGATTACTTATCAAATATATTGAAGATTGATTTAACCCATCAATTACTATGTTTATTTTTTTAAAGAAGGAAATCAACACAAGTTCATTTGACGATGGTCGAAAACAACCCCATGATTCTAGTGGTGTGTAGACCTATCACGGTATGTGTGTCATTAAAATCAAATGTATAATATGATGATTATTAATATTTACTTGTAGATTGTGTACTTATAACTTTTCTTGTTTCAATGGTAGAGCATGTAGATGAGGGTGTGAGAAGAGGAGAAGAACCGATGACTATCCAACCATTGGTGTCGACTACTCCTCTAGGTAAAAACCATAGTAATGATATTTGTACTAATAAAACATTTTTATGAATAATAACTAACCACGTCCTTTTAACACTTTTTGTTATTGTAGTGAATGCCCCTATTGTGCATAAGAGTGCACGTCATACTACTAGAACTAGTACATTTCTTGAGATGACACATAGTCATGTAGCACCAAAAGAGGTCACAATAGATGAATGGGATCAAGAAAAATGGAATTACAATTTACTCATGAATTATATCAAAAATAAGAAATAGAAAAAGGAACGATTGTACACATTTTGAGGAAAAAAATTATTAATATAAATTATTTGTTGTGCAATTTTTTGTTTTTCTACCTTATTATGCATGAACCTTATACGTTTTGTATGCATGTACCTTCTTTCTTTCATTTTCCTTTAATTCTTGTTTTGCTACTTTTTGTGCATGATTGGGTATGGGGAATTGAGAGAGATGTGGGGGTGGGGAGGGTCCAAACAACCTTCCACCTTCACATGGTTGGCCCTATTTAGTAGAGAATAAATTATTCTTAAAACCAAGAGGAGATCATTCATGAGGTATTCCCCTTTTGTATTTCTAGAGCATATTATATGTTTTAATTATTATTTAGTCATATAATTTTTTTTTTCTCTTTGACAAATGAAACCTCATACATGTTTAGTTATTATCTAGTCATATAATATTTTATAGACAAATGCATGTTTCAACGATGATCACCTCCACGATACACAATGCATTTCCAACAAGGTATAAATCATTTACTTCTATTACGTCATGAAATTTTCCTTCATTGTCTTGTATACTTAAATTCAAAATCCAAGGACACATAATGGTGGAAACAACTAAATTATTAATTTAAGAATATTGTTTATAGATATTACTAATTGTAAGTTGATGTGGCATTTTGTGTTCTCCTTAGCATTTTTGTTTTCCAATGTTCAATGTTATGAAACACTTATTCAGATGACTTTGTGATGTAGAATTTTGGTTGGAGTTAGCGATTGATTTAATGAACATTGACACCAATATTGATAAATTTGAAGGAGAAAAAAAGTGATTTCCATATTTGTAGATATGAAAGCTTTTGGGCCATACTTCTTTCTATGCTTTTGGCACTTGTACCTCACAATCTGATATATATATTAGACCATGAAGTATTATGGCCTTCAAGTGAAAAATCACATGTGATGTAGTGACCAAATGAATTGACCTCGGCTCAACCACATATTGGCTCATAGTATTCACTAAAAAACATTAATCAAGTTTGCTACTAACCAAATATATCAAAGATTCAATCAATTGTATATACACCAAGTGATTAAAATTCAATCCATCATGCAACTTTAGATTTGGTACCATAGGAGTAGCTAAGGGATTACAATTTGTCATCTAAAATCCCTTCAAAATATCAATTGCATACTTATCCTATCCAAGGAGAACCTCATCTAGACTATGTGACACCTCTAGACCTAAGAAATAATGCACAAGTCCAATGTCCTTCATGTCAACTTCTCATGCCAACTCTACCTTTCACCTTGTAATGAGTTTCTCTAAGCTCCTATAAGTATCAAGTTCTAATTTTCACTTGCCCAACTGAGGTCCATTATGTGCAGAATACTCATAAATTAAAATTTCTTCTATCTAATTAATTTTTTGTAGCTTTGAGCTATGAATTACAACCAAATTTACCTATTGTTTTCTACCATTGATTAAATGCATTTGCAACATTCTAAAACATACATGGAATGCAACTAATAAAATTGATCTAGGTGGATATTGGTGGCCACCCACATGTTCCAAATTCCAATTGGCCCATCTTGACAATTTTCACTTAAGCACGTTTCTCTGTAATGCGGACATTTCTTTGTAATTGAGGGTTCTTCACTTCTGGGGCTATCTTGAATCCCTACACAATATCTAGGTGGATAATAATGGTCACCTACCTATTCCAACTGGCTTATTTTGGAAATTTTCATGTCAGTACATCTTTATGTACTTCCAGGGCCGTTTTGGGGCTCTAAACAATGTTTTCTTGGATTTCCATAGTCAAACTATAGATGGAGTTATATTTTGATGGCATAATGTGTAGCTCTCGAAAATTTAATACCTCAGGAAGTTGATGTACTAACTTACCCCAATAGGGCCCACATGAATTTTGGCGCTTTATCTCTTAGGGTTAGGTTTTTGGATGTCTAGGGTTTGGGCATTCATGTTTATTATAAAAATTCCTTTAGAGCCTCATTGTAGTCATCTTCTTGCGAATGAGCGTATCCGTCACATCTCTTCTCATAGATAAGTTGCCCCATTCTAGCAAGTTAATTCACTCTATATTTTTACAGTCTCTGCTTATTTCTATCATTAATAGAAATCATGTATTGTTGTATTTATTTGTTTCTGGAAATATGTGTGTGTATTTCATTGTAATATCTCTTCTTTCATTTCTTTTCGAAAATAATCAGGATCAAAAATCCATTACAACAACATATAAATCCATTCTCATACTAAGAGTAAATAACAACAATTAAAAACATAATATAAAACAACAACAAGAAAAAACATTTATCTTTTAATTTAGTTGTGTAACCAACTTCTTGGGATGGACGTTCCACCCAATCATAGACTCATTGTTTTAAATATCAACATCAAGTCACCCCCGAGTTGGGGCTAGGAATCCACAAAATATGGTGGTCACTGACTATCCACTCACATCTCGGGAATCCCACAACCCACTGATATTCTCCTACAACTATCCTGATTTTCCACCATCTCTCTTCCTTTGGACCTTCCCAACCCAACAAATATACCCCTTCACTAATCTCAATCCCTAAGGAATCCCATTCATTTATCAAGGTATCTCTGGAACAGGTAACCATGCATATTTCTACTGGGAACTCAAGGGAACTCGCTACTAGGAAAACTACAAGAAAAAACAACAACAAATACTTGTTGTTACAGTGCAACTCACACAAGAGTTCACTCTTCAGGCCTAACAACCTATCTCTTCAGTATTTAGCTCCAAAATGCTCCAAAACACTTGAGCGTGCTCTAGAATTCACCCTCCATGGATGCTCCAACTCCAACCTCTATTTTCTTCTATCTACTTATCATTCATACAAAAACATTGTCCATCTCCAAATTGTTGTAGTTTCCCATACAAATTTATCTCCTTGGATTGCTTCCTTGCTTGACTCACACACTTCACCAAGATGGTTGTACTCAACTCCCATGTTCCCAATAACTATGGGATATGGCTTCTCACACCCACCCTCTTACATGCATTCAATGATTCACTTTCGGGACACTCAATAAAAACTAGAGTTTAAAATATAATGATAATAAAATTTATGAATGTGGATGGAATTAATAGGCACGGGTAATTCCCCCTTGGACCCCTATTAGACGATCTCCTAGACCCCCCCCTCTCTTATGGATTAATTTATCCCCCATATTTTTCCATGTACCCTTAGAAGTTGGCATCACATATTATTATTAAAAATTAGAAATGCATTTCACATATACATCGCTTCGCCATAGCCACACATTATATCTACATTAATCATTAATTAAAGTATGGATTATAGCGTGGATGTTACACACGTCATCTACATATGGGACAAGCAAAGAAAACCAATTCTAGAAAATAAATATTGAATATTGGGAATTGCAGTAGTTTTGGTGAAACCCAATACTATCAAATACTCATCGATCCTAGAGTACCAAGAACATAGTTCAAGAGTTGCCTCTTCCTCAATCATTGTTGGAAACTCCCAAGACCTCGAATATCATGCATCCTCATCTACCTTCACATCTTGGTTCACTGCTATCTTTTGTTGGGCCTTGGAATTGTCATCATTTTGTATCTTCTTTTTCCTATTTTTTGTCCCTTATTGCTCGCCCATAACCTGTGTTAGTGCTTATTAATCCATTTTCATACTTCTATGCTGAATTTGTATCCAAGGCATTTTCCATTTTCATTTCTTTAGTATTTGAAATGAATTATGGTTAAACATTAGAGAAATATCATATTTTCATTTATCTTGTTGTTAATTTGTAAAGGTGATGTGTTAGATAGGTTGGTGTGCATGATGTGTGATGCAAACTCCCTTCCCTCCAAAGGGCTTCTGGACCTCCCGGTCTTGGATCATTTGAATTCTTGAGTTGGAACGACTCCATGGGTCCCTGCGGGCACCCAAATCTATCTTACCCACACACACAGACTCTTCCACTAGTGACAACGATTGTGACCGTGGGTCTACTTCCCTCGTGGTTCAGACTTCGGGGATATCCTGAATCCTTTCCTCACTCCTTCCCGAAGCAATCAGCTCCGATGCTCCAAACTCACACCACGCGTCTCCTCGGATCCAACGGCCCCACAATGGTTCAGAATTTGTGACCCCATGAAACTCTAGGCCTTTCACTCACAACCTCCAATCTCCCGATTTTCGAATTCCTTAACCTGTTGCCACGTAACCCGTATTGATCAATGGTCACGATTGAACTGCGACTTCAGACTTTGCAACTCGACCTTCGTCAAGTTTTCATTTTGTTGAACCTCCGAAGTACTGAAATACTTCACTGTTTCCCTCCTTGCAACTTCACCATATCTAACGGTCTAGGATCATTCTTCCCCTTCTGAGAATGAATCTTTCCTACTGGATTTTACGAGAAGTTCAAGGACTCCTTTCCTTGAATATTTCTGCCACTCTCCCTCCTAAGCTTTCCTTCTTTTTTTTTCCTTTGTTCTTCTGAACAATTTCTTTGAAACTTAGTCGAGAACTCGATCTATACACACCTTGCAACAGATTTCTCTCCACACTTCAACCTTTGTGGATGACTTCACACTCCTTGCGACTATTCTCCAACCACTTCTATCTGTCGTGACTAAATGATGCTATCCTTCTTGAGATTTCGATTATGAAAAATTCATCATTCACTCCTTGCGGACATCGATGCACTCCTTGCAGGCATATGAGTTTCACTACCTCCTATGAGCCTTTCGAGTCTGAATAGAGTTGGTCATGCACTCCTTGCAGACATTATGCACACCTTGCACTTTCTCACTGAAGAGAGTGATTGAAATTTATCTACTCCTCACAATGAGTCATACATTCAACAAAGAAAATGCAGTCATGGATTCAAGAATAGAAATAACAGAGAATTAAAAAATAACAGAGCTCTACCATTCATTCAGATAGACACATAACCATACACATTTGGGACAATGTTCCTCTGTTATATTCATCCAGCTAAAACTTACATACATACAATGTTCTTCACTACTCCTTAACCTATACAAGATAGATTCAAATGTTGCTTGGTTCTCCTTTCTCCACAACAAATATGATCATCAACAACAATTATCAACAACAACTGACAACCATCAACAATCCTTTTCTGGGCAATATTACAAAGCTTTACACAAAGAGGTTCTCTTCGAGCATTTCCTCCAACTACTCTACGCTATTTTAAGAAGAATTAAGTGCTATAAACTACTTAACGCCTGTTACAATAAATATTGCATCAGACAGATAAGAGTGCAAGCTCCAAATCTGTAATGTGATTCGATCCATAAAACAAAATGCATTCCCCCATCACCTTCCGTGATGGTTAAACCTCCAGTTATTAAATACATTTATAACTCAAAAAGATTTGCCAGATTTCTCATTAATATATTAATTGGTTTGAAATTCAAAATATTTCAAAATGTGCGCTAGTGTGCCCAACTGTCTTCCACACTTGTTCTTCGCTAACAATGCTCCTGCATCATACTTCCTTGGTTGAAAAATTCATGGACTCCTGTCCATGAGCTCCTACATCGATCTTCCATGCTTCTAGATCTCTGCTTCACCAACCCAACTGGCATCTTCTGCTAGTCGTCCTTTCCACTTCACCAAGTATTCAAAATACGTCTTCCTTCTGGTATTCTTACCAACTCTTTGATCTATGATATTTTCCATCCATGACTTCTCTTCTATATGCATTTGTTTCTCCCACTAGATCTTCCTTTGATTTTTTGATCCTCCAACTTTGTCTTCTTTGTACGAATACATGTTTTTAATATTGAATATGGGCAATATACCCACATCTTCCAACAACTCTAACTCATAAGCATTCTCACCTAATCTCTTCAAGATTCTACATGGCCCTATATTTTTCAACTTGAGTTTATTGTATGTCCCTCCTAGGAATATTTCTTTCCTCATATGTGCTAGAACATGATCTCCAACTTCAAATTCAAGCTTCCTCCTATGTTGATCAGCTCTGCTCTTGTACTCACTGCTTCTTTTCTTTAACTGCTCCTTGATCTGATTGTGAAGTTCCTGCATCTCTGCAACAAAATCTTCAGATCCTGCACTCCTAAAATCACCTTTCTTCATATCTCTTAATTATGAAACTCCTCTCGAATTCATTCCATAAACGATTTGAAATGGACTTTTCCTAGTGCTCCTGTTCACTGAGTCATTATATGCAAACTCTTCTTTTGCTAGAATTTGATCCCACTGAGTATGGTGTTCAGTGACCAAACTCCTCAACAAATCGCCTAGACTTCTATTCACCACTTCGGTTTGTCTGTCCATCTGTGGATGATATGCAGAACTAAAAGATATCTTTGTCCCCAACTTTTTCCACAACATCCTCCAAAAATGACCAATAAATTTGGTATCCCTGTCTGAAACTATACTCTTGGGCAATCCATGGAGTCTCACAACTTCTCTGAAAAAAAAATTTGCAACATGTGTTGCATCACTAGTCTTCTGGAATGGGATAAAGTGTGCCATCTTTGAAAATCTGTCCACCACCACAAATATGGAATCACTTCCTATTTGTGTCCTTGGCAACCCCAACACAAAATCCATGCTTATTGCATCCCAAGGCTTCTTTGGAATAGGCAATGGTTGATACAACCCAATGTTTTGTTTCCTCCCCTTGGCATACTGACAAATCTTGCAGTTGCTCACGAATCCCCTTACCTCCATTCTCATACCTGGCCAATAATATGAACTGGCTAATTGGGCAAGTGTTTTGTCATGGCAGAAGTGTCTGTCCAAACCTCTGTTGTGCTTTTCCTTCAACAAATTCTCCCTCATCAAGCATCTCGGTATGCACAATTGGCATCCTTTGAACAACAACCCATCCTGAATCAAATATTCATCCCACTGGATTCTATCTCTGAGCACAGGATTCTCACATGCTTCATATGCCTCTCCAAAATATGGATCACTGTGGTACATTTCCTTAAGGTGATCAAACCCCAAGGTTTTGACCTGAAATTCCTGCAGAATCAAAATTCTCATGCTCAATGCATCAACAACTTTGTTTGCATTTCCAAAAATATGTTTAATGACAAAAGTGAAATTTTGCATAAACTCTATCCACTTAGCATATTTCTGGTTTAACTTCTCCTGTCTAGTTATGAATTGCAGAGCATGATTATCACTATACAAAACAAAATCCTTTGGTACGAGATAATGTCTCCATTTCTTCAACGCTTGGATTATGGAATAGAACTCTTTGTTGTATGTAGAGTACTTTTTTTTAACTTCATTTAGCTTCTCACTAAAATATGCAACAGGTATGTTGTCCTGGCTTAAGACGGCTCCAATTGCAACTTCACTTGCATCACATCTTACCTGAAATGTCTTTCTGAAATCCGCTAGAACCAGAATCGGTCATTCAATTAGCTTCTCCTTTAGTATGTTGAATCTTCTCTCGGCCTCTTCTGTCCATTTGAAAGACTTATGTCTTTTATTTACTGTATCCATCATCTGAGCACTAATCCCGCTAAAATTCCTGATGAACTTCTGATAAAAACTTGCTAACTCATGGAAGCTTCTTACCTCAAAGATATTCCTTGGTGACAACCATTCTTTGATTGCTTTCACCTTTTTGGGATCCATCTTCAACTCATTTGAAGAAATAACAAAACCCAAATATATGATTTTTGTTTGTAAGAAAGAGGACTTGTTCAAATTGATTAACAACTTCTCTTGTTTCAGCCTCCTCATCACCAATGCTAAATGTCTCAAGTGTTCCCATTACTCTTGTTAAATACAAGTATATCATCTAGATACACGATCACAAAATTACCAATGAAATCCTTTAATACTTCATTCATTAGTCTCATAAAAGTTCTCGGGGCATTTTTTAAACCAAATGACATAACAAACCATTCATATAACCCCTCATTCGTCTTGAATGTTGTTTTCCACTCATCGCCTTTTCTCATCCTGATCTGGTGATATCCACTTTTCAAATCTATTTTTGAAAAATAGTTGGGTCCACTCAAGCAATCCATCAGGTCGTCCATCCTTGGTAATGGAAATCTGTATCTGATCGTGATCTTATTTATGGCTCTCAAGTTCGTACACATTCTCCATCCTCCATCCTTCTTTGGTCTTAGTACAGTTGGTACTGCACATGGGCTCAAACTTTCTCTGACCAATCCTTTGTCTAACAGATATTGAACATGTCTCTTCACTTCCTCATTCTCTTGAGGCGTCAACCTGTACGTTGCTTTGTTCGACAGGCTTTCTCTTGGTATCAATTCAATGTGATGACTGATGCTCCTAATAGGTGGCAATGAGTTTGGAAACTCATCCACTACAATATCAACAAAGTTCTCTAGTAGCTCCTAAAATTCCTCAGGCAAATCTTCCACTGAGGTACTAGTAAGGATAACCCTCGGTTTCCTCACTACAACAAACTGCATCTCTTTTTCCTTCTTCACTTCCTTCAGGAGTTCCTTCCCACTCATGAGAAGCATGCTTGTGTTGGATTCCTCCTTCACCTTCTTTTCCTCAATTGGAAACAACATGTGTGTCCTACCATTCTTCTCTAAGGTGTATGTATTCCTCCTCCCATCATGGATAACATTTATGCATACTGCCAGGGTATTCCCAATAAAACATGACAGACATCCATAGAAATTACATCACATAGGATCTCATCCCTATATCCTCCTATTTTGAAATTAACCATGCATTGTTGAGTAATTGTTACTTGATGACCTTTATGCAACCATAAGACTTTATATGGTGTCGGATGTGCAGTCATCTCCAACTTTAGATTCTTCACCATCTCTGTGGATACTAAGTTTTCAGTGCTCCCACTGTCAATTATCACCTTGCAAACTTTTTCCTTCGTCTTGCAAGTTGTTCTGAACACATTGTTCCTTTGCACTAGATTTTCAGCCTCTGGCTCTTGCTTCAAAAGAAATTTCTTCATCATCAGGGACCTTCCATCCTCTTCACCTTCTGCCTCAGCATCTCGCTTTTGAGATGTGAGATTCACCTCCTTTATTTCTCTCGGGACAATCCCAAGACATATTTCATGTCTTTCCGCAATCATAATACCTTACTTCTCCTCCTCTGCCTCTTCCTCTACCTCTGGGAAAAGAACTTCTACCCCCACTCTGCCTTCCGTGAGAACTTCCTCCTCTCTCAGAGTGACTATGTGGTTTCTTTGCCTCGTCTCTGGGATTTTGTGCCTTATCTTTGGAAGCTCCTTTGCCTCTGTTCAATCTCCAGACCCTATTCTACTGACTCTGCTTTCTAGCCAACTTCTCTTCTATCTTCAGTGCCATCTGATACACATATTAAACCATTTTGACTGTCGCCATACTGATCTCATCCTGAATTTCGTATCTCAGACCATTAATGTATCTGACAACTTTCTCTTTCTCTCTTTCCCTCTGTCCATCTCTAATGTTTAGTTTATAGAAATCCTCTGTGTACTCTTTCACAGTCAATCCTCTTTGTCTCAGGTTATGCATCCTCCTGAACAGATTTATCTGGTAATCCTTGGGCATGAATTTCACCTTCAACTTGGCTACCATTTGATCCCAACTCTTGATCTTTTTCTTGCCTTTACTCCTCCTATTGGCCTGCAGTTCATCCCACCACAGTGTTGCATGTCCCTTTAGTCTAGTGACAACATGTCTCACCTTTTTCTCCTCTTCGACGTCCTCATA
>CBVK0100646294.1:0-26402 GCA_900067695.1 Picea abies
TGTGTAATGCCCCTGCTACCTTTCAAAGGGTTTTCTTGGCCATTTTCTCTGATTTGACCCATGACTATGTAGAATTCTACATGGATGACTTCACAGTATATGGGGATGATTTTCAACAAGCATTGCACAATTTGGAGAAAGTAATGATTAGGTGTAAAGAAACCAACCTTTCCCTCAGTCATGAAAAATCTAGAATGATGCTCACTGAAGGAATTGCTTTAGGTCATCACATCTCTAGTACTGGAATAAGGGTAGACCCCGCCAAGATTGACATCATTTCTCAAATCAAAATCTCTAGCTCATAGAAAGAAGTTAGAAGAAATTTAGGGCATGATGGTTACTATAGGAGGTTCACTCAGAATTTTACAAACCTAGTTGCCCCACTGTTCAAACTATTAGCAAAAGAGGTTGAATTTTGTTGGAATGAATAATTTCAGATCTCTTTTGAAATTTAAAAAACAAATCTTTCAAGTGCCCCTATTTTAAGAGGACCAAAATGGTATCTTCCTTTTCATATCTTCACAGATGCCTTAGATACAGCTTTGGGAGTTGTTTTAGGATAAATGGAAGGCCAGATTCCATATGTTATATACTTTGTCAGCAAGAATCTTTCGCCTACTGAAGTAAATTACACTATCACTAAAAAATAATTATTGTCAGTAGTACATGCCATTAATAAGTTCAGACACTACATAATAGGGTATGAATTTTTTGTACATACAGACCATTCAACCATCATATTTTTTATGAACAGACCTATTACAAATGCTAGAGTGACTAGATGGTTGTTTTTACTGCAAGAATTCAATATCACCATTATTGATAGGCTTGGAAGAGATAATTTAGTTGTTGATTTCTTGTCTAGACTCATTCATACAGGTGATAATACACCATTAGATGACAATTTTTCAGATGAGAATCTATTTTCTATTTCTACTTACATTCCTTGGTATGAATATGTATCCAAATATATTGTAACAGGAAAGATACCTCAGAATCTGTCCTCCCAAGGAAAACAAAGAATTATCCAGCTAAGTGCCAATTACATGTGGCATGATGATTGTTTATACCGAACTGGGCTTGATTTGGTGATCAAAATGTCTGTCTGGGAGGATGAGATGCATGAAATATTCAAAGCATTTCATGAAGGTCCATGTGGGGGGAATTTTGCAGATAAAAGAACAACATACAAGATATTACAGTCCGACTATTATCAACCAACTATTTTCAAGGATGCAAATAAGTATGTGGCCAACTACGATGATTGCCAGAGGATGGGAAAATCTACTGCAGTTGATGAGATTCCCCTCCAAGCTCAGGTAGTAATTGAACCTTTTGAGAAATGGGCTTTAGAATTTGTAGGACCTATAAACCCTATGTATCGAATGAAGAAGTACATCTTGGTCTACACAAATTATGTGACGAAATGGGTGGAAGATAAAGCTTTATATTCTTCTAATGAACAATCTGTTGTAGATTTTCTCTTTGAAGAAATATTTACTCGCTTTATGTACCTCGATAAATAGTAACTGACCAAGGAACCCAATTTACCTCCAATCTGTTCAAATCTCTTACTGAAAAATATAAAATTAAACATAGAAAATCTTCACCTTATCACCCTCAAGCAAATGGTAAAATTAAACATAGAAAATCTTCACCTTATCACCCTCAAGCAAATGGGCTAGTGGAATAAACTAACAAGGTGATAGAATCTATTCTTACCAATATTGTTTAGCTACATCATAAATAATGGGTTGATAGGTTTCTTGAATCCTTATGGGAATAGGAGAATGGCTTGGAGAAACAAAAGAGGCCATACACCTTATGATTTGGTATATGGGAAGTAGGTGTTTCTTCCCATAGAATTTCAAGTGAAAACCTTCATAATTTTCATTCAATTAGGGATGGATTTGCATGAAGCTAAAAAGCAGAGGTTATTGTAGTTGAATGAGCTTGATAAGATCAGAAAATATGCTCTTCAAAGGACTACCCTTATATATGAATAAAAGACTAAACGGCATGATAAGTACATCAAGAAGAAGTATTTTTAGTCAAGTGAATGGGCCCTACTATATGATAGTAGGTTCAAGAATTTTAAAGGTAAATTATATACTAGATGGTTGGGACCCTATGAAGTTGATATTGTTTATGAAAATGGTTCAGTTAAGATAAACACTATTGATGAGAATCAGACGTCCTTTTTCATGAATGGACATCGATTGAATGTTTATCATAAGCCTCTATCCAAAGAGGATTTTATCAGACATGCTCTTCAAAATTCTGAAATGAAATTGGTAATAAAGGGGATTTATCCTCCTATTGATCCACCACAGTAGGTTTGTTGTGTGAATTAATTTGGCTCTGTACATATCTGTAAATAGTTGTGTCATTAGATAGAAATTTTGGTGTTACTAACAAAAAAAAAGTTGATTGTGTTCTCATGTAGATAAATGAATAAAGAGGACATCTACTAGGTTCAGGTCTACCCCTTTATCTAGCCTTGGTAGATCATTTTTATAAAAAGGAGCTAAATGGATTTTTCTTTAAGTTTTTCAGACTCCTAAAAATTGAAAATATCGGTGAGCAGGAACTGGCCCAAGCTCAAGAAAAATCCACAAGACAATAGATGGAGTTTTATTTAAGTTTTTTAGACTCCTAAAAATTGAAAATATCAGCGAGAAGGAACTAGCTTGTGCTTGAGAAAAATACATGGGACAATAGATGGATTTTTCTTTAAGTTTTTCAGACTCCTAAAAAATAAAAATACCGGTGAGAAGGAACTACCTCGGGCTCGAGAAAAATCCACGAGACACTGGGACAGTAGATGGATTTTTCTTTAAGTTTTTTAGACTCCTTAAAACTAAAAATATCGGAGAGCATTAACTAATATGGGTTCGAGAAAAATCCACAGAATAGTAGTAGTTAGGATTATTTTATAATAAAATGGAAGTGGCAACAAGAGAAGTGATCAACTTGGTTAGAAAAAGAGGAGGATTTTGAATCTCAACATGAGGTTGTCCAGCTACAGAGTACCTTCTTGTTACAGAGATTGGAGCCCAGTCATTGAATTGTTTTGCATCGTTTTCTGACACTTCCTCTACTAATTCAGAGTTCTTGTACCAAGTGATGTTATTTGTTTTACCTACATGGTCTTTTGGTAGAATAAAATCACATGTTCTCTTCCATAGCAGCAGAAAACACCAGCAATTTCTACAAAGTGCAACCTACAAAGTTCTAGTCTACATAAAACCACCACCAAGTACCTTATCCAATTCTCATTGAGTACCAGAATACAATTTTGTGGTGATCTGGTACTGGATAACATCTCTATGCTATTTCAGTACTGCCAAAATGTCCACCTTTATGCTCATCTATTACTGTGGGAGAAGACCTGTGTTATTCCGGTACTGATCAAAACTTTGTGTTTCTATGGTACTGCAACAAATTCACCCCTGTGTAAATCTAGTACTGGGAAAAATTATGTGCTTATCTGGTACTGCAACAAATTCACCCCTGTGTTCATCCAGTACTAAAGGAGAAGGTCTATGTTGGTTTGGTACTACAACAACTCTTTGCAATGGTCCATCACTAAGAAGTGGTTTGGTACTATGGTGTGATCCGGTATTGGAGATGAAGTTTGGTAATCCTTATCCTATAATCAAAGTTTTTTTTTCTGCTTGATATAAATGCTTCATGCAATAAGAGGTATAAGCTCACTATTTTTCTTCATTTATTAATTAATTAGACTAATTATGTATTAAATGTATGGTTACTCTCATGCATTGCACGCTCCCTACCATGAAATTTTTCAAGTCCTCATATACATCTCCTCATATATAAATCATTCATATGCACTCGAAATGTTAAGAGTGTGAGGTAATTATACCTCTAACAAGACCAATTTCATTCTTTTTGTTTATATGGTGAAGAAATGTCATATTTCCATGATCTAACATCGTTTCATGTGAATGATTTAAGCCACATGTTGATGCATGTCAAACCATGATTATGCTCTGATCACGATGACGTCAGTGGATTGTATACTTGTGAATTTCGGTCACAACGACCACATATCCTGTAATCATTCCCTAACACTACTGTGAACATGATCTAAAGCCAACATCCATACGATCCTATAAGTTATTCATGAATTAAACTTATCTTACCTTGCCATAATTACCATGGATGTGGTCATTGCAATCTGAATCTTAACTTACAAACGCTCCTCTGGATGGCTTTGCCATCCAGATGAGTGTTATTTACCTTTTTTATTGTCACACCATCTCCATTTACATTGTGTTTTGTCCCTTCATATCATTTTCATACTCTATACCCTTCTGCTACTCCATCGCAGGCCGCCCTGTTCCAGTACTAAACCATTGATTCTTTGTTTCATTGCCTCATACACTTTAATAATTTATTTAAGCCAAAATGGGGGTTGATATACACGAACCTGTGTTCCAATTATACAGAAAGACAGATGAATACAAAGATTGTAGGGAGAAATTTAAACAGGTCGATTGGGTTCCATTTTTGGAAAAATTCAAAGGCTATCACGAGGTAGTATCTCTTGCTTTTGCTCAAACATATGATGGAGAAAGTGTTCATTTGGGAAGATTAAATTAACAATTTTAGAGGCCACCACAGAGGAAGATATAGGCTTACCTTCCTCTGGAGAGAAATATTTTAAGGGGGTGATTACTAACAGAAATCTTTGTCAAAAATTTCTAAGGCCGGAGCATTAGGATCTCGATTGGACCAAAGGAATTCCTCGAAGATGCATTAAGGAAGAGTATTGGACGATCCTCATTAGTTTTCATATATTTGTCACTTGCGAAGGGAGGTATGGCGTGACCTTCTTATACCATTTAAAACTTTTGTCACATTGTGAAGGAGGGCCACAAATCGATTTTCCCCACTTCCTCTAAATGAGTTTAGATAAAATGGAGAGAGGAGTTAAATCAACATCTAAGAAACCCAAAACTATTATCCATCACCATGGCCTAATGAAATTATTGGTTGTACATGCATTGAGAAAACAAGGTAGTAGTTGGAAATAACTCCTTCAACAAAAATATTTCAAGAAGGAGTTTCTAAATCTATAGAAGAACAAGAAACAAAGGCATGTAGTGAGGGGTCCAGTAGAAAGACAAAGAAAAACAAAGGGAATAATTTAGGGGGAAAATAAGTTGTTGTTACACCTAGTTCATCCCAACCTGTTGATAAATTGGAAAAAGATAAGTTGTTATAGAGGAGCCTACTACATCCAAGAAAAAGAAAACCTCCCAACCTCAGAAAACAAGTACGGCCCTAATTCCAAAAACTAAAAGGAAGCAAAGAAAGGACTCTGTGCAAGGTGAACGCTCAGATAGTGCTCCTAAGGCAACCATTTAATTATCACCGAAGCCATTTAACAAGTTAGAAAAGGCCCATGAACTAAACATCCAAAGTAGGAAAAAGTATCAAAAGAGGGATGTGCGATAAGAACAAATCCTAGAGGATCCCACTACATCTAGGAAGGAGAGGCCCTCCCAATCTACAGAACCAAGTCCATCCTCAATCCCTAAAGGTCACTTGCCATGAATTGAGAGGATAAAAAGGAAGAAAACATGTCACAAGGAAGTTTCACATGGTGCCCCTGAGGCAACTATTGAGTCTCCTGCAACAACTATTGTGTTTCCTCAAGAGTCAACTAGTGATTTGGAGAATACTATTAATGTGAAAAGTTGAAGTAAGGGGAAGGTTAAAATGAGGAAGGTTAAAAAGAAACAAATCCCAGAGCCTACACCTCATTCCTCTAGAGTGGAAATGAGGAATGTTCAGCAAGAACAAACTCTAGAACCTACACTTCAGTCCTATAAAGTGAAAATCAAATTTGTCCAGGAGAAACAGGTCCCCATGCCTATATATGCTACTAAGACAAAGAAAATGAAGTTATTTGAAGATACTTCCACACCTGTCAGCAAATATAGGGAAGCCTCACTTCTTGTACGAAGAACCACAAGAAGCATGGATAAACAAATAATAGTTCCACATGTGCCTTCTCTTCTAGAGGGGCCTATTGATATCTTGACTTCCCCAGGGAAACAAAGTAGATATGGAGCAAAAATCAGTGAGACCAAGGAGTTAGTGAAAGAAACATTGAGAGGTTTAAGAAAGGAAAAGGAAGCTTAAAGGGAGGTAATTGAACAATCAACCATATCTGATCCTGTTAGCTCCCTGAGAAAATAATAATTGATAGTGAAGGTTGGGAAACTTACAAAACAAAATGAGAAGTTGAAATAGGAGGTTACAAAGTATCAAGTATTGGATAGGCATATTAAGGCAGAGAATGCAGAATTGAAAGTATAAAAACTAAGGTTATAGGATGCGCAAGAAGAAGTATCTGCTAAACTCAACAAAGATCTACGTTTGATCCAATACACTTGGGTGATTAAGAAGGATCTTAGGAGTGAAGCCTCTGGTTTTAATATCCTACAACCAGATAAATTATGTTCAGACAGGATGGAAGACAGTTCAGTTTTCCAAAGTTTTGAGTATAAGTTTTGACATTTTTGCATGAGGACATGCAATGACTTAAGCATGGGGGAAATGTTGAGTCTCCATTTTGACACCTCTATTACCCTATATTATCGGATAGGCACATTAAGGCAGAGAATGCACAATTGAAAGAATATAACCTAAAGTTACAGGATGTGCAAGAAGAAGTCTCTTCTAAACTCAACAAAGTTTTATGTTTGATCCAATAGACTAGGGTGATTAAGAAGGAACTTAGGAACGAAGCTTCTGGTCTCAACATTCTACAACCAAATAAATGGTGTTCAGACAGGATGGGAGACAATTTAGTTTTGAAAAGTTTTTTCTTGACATTTTTGCATGAGGACATGCAATGACTTAAGCATGGGGGAAATGTTGAGTCTCCATTTTGACACCTCTATTACCCTATATTATCCTCTATCTGAGTCAATTTTACCTATGGCATGTGCATATGTTGTCTATTATCTCCACAAACCTACCTTGTGACCTTATCCATATGCATAAAGAGGTAACCTATGTTAAAACATGATTTGTTTGATTTCTGGATTAAATTGGAATTAAATGGTTGGTTATTATGCTCCTAATTACTTTGACTATTACTCAGCAACTTCATGACAAGGCATCACTTCATACGGTACTATTGTTGGTTTGGTACTGCAACAACCTATTCTGGTACTCTACTTGATCTGATTATCCTCCTAATCTAGTACTCCGCCTGATCTGGTACTCCACCTGATCCGGCACTCCGCCTAATTCGGTACTCTGCTTGATCTGGTACTCTGCACTATTCTGGTACCAGCTCTGTGCCTATTCCAGTACCATCTCTGCACCTATTTTGGTACCATCTCTGTGCCTATTCCGGTACCAGCTATGTGCCTATTCCAGTACCACCATTGTGCTAGTCCAGTACCCAGATCCATTATTGTTCTAGTACGATACTAAACCCCTGTCTACATGATTAACGTCTTGAATGGGTATCTTGGTGATGATTTCAAGAAATTAGTTAGATGGAATTATCCTTATATAGTTTGAAGATCATGATAGACTTCATCACTCATGCACTTTGTGTCATGAGGATGAATTCCATCCCTTGAGATACGATATGAATCACCAATTTTAATATTTTGAAAACAATTGATAATTATCCTCGGACCTTGGTTATAACGGCTAACCTTATTTAAAAGGGATTCTATGTAGATGATAAAAAAGTAAGTAGAGAATGATACACTTTGTTATGCTGAGAAATGAAATGTTGAACTGTTGATTTACTCGATCAATTGAAGGAATACAAATGTTATTTTGTGCAACTCATGGGTATGAGTAAAGTGTTTTAGTCTGCAATTTATTTAGAGGTACCTTGTTGGTTCGGCAAGGGCCCACTGCCCCAACCAAGGTAAGACTCCCTGTACATGTATTTGTGTGTTGTAAGTCAATTGTGTGAGTGTGAAAACATAATAGTTGTGTTACAGATAATTCTAAGTGCATAAACTTTCTTAGGTACAATACATATTTATTTGATTTTGGATCAGTGTGAATGGACATTTATACATTGAGAAGAGTAGATAATTCCATTTTTGTTTCTGCAGATTGATATTTAGTTAAGAAGAGTTGGATAGATGTTTGGGATTGTTAAAATAAGCAATTGTTATTGTTTTGAATTTATGATTGTGTTGTTCTTAGTAGGTACAAGAACCATAAGACTTCATCTGTCACCTTCATGCTCCATGTAATGAAGTCTTTCAATCATATTGATTGTTTCCTGTATTGAAGAAGGTTTGATTGGAATTGATAGGGTTATGATTGGTTTCTTTCTAAGAGTAAGGTTTGATTGGAATTGATAGGGTTATGATTGGTTTCTTTCTAAGAGTAAATAAAGTGAATTGTTAATTGTTATTTCAATTGCTACAAGAAGCAAGATCTCAGTTCATCTCTTCATTTCATGAGCCTATAATGAACAGACTTGTTATCTAAGAAAGAACCTTTTTAGTTGAGTGTTTGTTTGAGAGTTTTGTTATAAGCTTTATCTTTTGAGTTTGAGGTTGTGTGAAGTATTCAGATATTCCAAAAACATAGTGTTATGTTATTAATTATTTCTTGATTGAACTAGATACAACAGACATAGATAGGTTACATGTTTTCGATACATATGGTGTAACAAATATTTTGATTACGAATCCCTGATTGACATATAAATGAGTGAAATATACTAAGCATATATATACACCAACACAATATATACCTTGGTGATCCGGATTATTTTCGGCATGAAATGAGAGCGGAGATATAATAAAGATATTGCATATATTCAATAATATAACAGAAATGTATCAGAGATGCAATTCTCTTCCAGAAGAGCCTATTGATATTCCGACTTCTCCAGAGAAAGAAAATGGCTATGGAGCAATGATTATTGAAACCCAGGGGTTGGTAACAGAGACCTCGAGAGGTTTAAGAAAGGAAAAGGAAGCCTGAAGGGAGGTAATTTAACAAACAACCACATCTGATCTTGTCATTTCCTTGAGAAAACAACATTTGATAGTGAAGGTTGGGAAACTGACAAAACAGAATGAGAAGTTGAAACAAGAGGTTACAATGTATCAAGTTTTGGATAGGCACATTAAGGCATGGAATGCACAATTGAAAGAATATAACCTAAGGTTACAGGATGCGCAAGAAGAAGTCTCTTCTAAAATCAACATAGTTTTACGTTTGATCCAATACACCAGGGTGATTAAGAAGGAACTTAGGAGAGAATCTTTTGGTTTCAACATTCTACAACCAGATAAATGATGTTTAGACAGGATGGGAGGCGATTCAGTTTTGCAAAGTTTTGAGTATCAGTTTTGACATTTTTTCGTGAGGGCATGCAATGACTTATGCATGGGGAAAATGTTGAGTCTCCATTTTGACACCTCTATTACCCTATATTATCCTCTATCTAGGTCAATTTTACCTAAGACATGTGCATATGTTTTCTATTTCCTCCACAAACCTACCTTGTGAACTTTTCCATATGCATAAAGAGGTAACCTATGTTAAAACATGATTTGTTTGATTTCTTGATTAAATTGGGATTAAATGGTTGATTATCTATGCTCCTAATTACTTTGACTATTATTAAGAAACTTCATGACAAGGAATCACTTCATTCGGTACTACCCTATGTTATTTCCTGATTGAGATAGATACAACAGATATAGATAGGTTACCTGTTTTCAGCACATATAATGTAACAACGCTTTTGATTACGAATCTCTGATTGACATATAAATGAGTGCAATATACTAATCATATATATACCAGCAATCATGATTGAGTATATGAAATGAATATGTCATATATGGTTATGTTGTTATGGTTTTTCACACAAGATAGATGCATGAATGTTAACTAAATAGTAAGGAATGAATGCCTCATATTCCCCCGTGACTGCGGAAACCTAGTTCATACACTCCCCATAGGTACATCAAGTGAGACTTCACCTCCTTATGGGTGATTCCAAAAGGGCCAATATATTTAGGGTTTTGTTGGTGATTTAATGTTGAACCTCATGTTTTCCCACTGCATGCCAACACATACCATGGTTGCACCAACTCCCAACTTACCATACTTGGCATCTCTCAACATTCCATATTTGACCAATTTTACAAATGACCCTATTTTACATTATTCTACTTGGCCTAATATTCCCACCAAATTACCTTTAGACATCCCAAAGTTTGAAGGGAAACCAACAAAGGACCCAGCCAACCACATCATGTCTTTCCACCTATGTTTTTCTTCTAATAACATCACAGAGGATTCCATTCAAGTAAGATTGTTCCAGAGAATACTCATTGTTCCATCTTCCAAATGGTATGTGGATGAGAAATCAAGGTCCCACACAACCTTCAAATCACTAACTAAGGCTTTCTTATCCTTCTTCCAACTTCATGTCCATCATGACACAGGTTTAGATATTCTCTCTGGATTCAAACAAACCATAGTCATTCACATCAATGATCATATTCATAAATGGCACTGAAAAATAATGATTTTCAAGGTGGATACCACCCCACAACAACGATTATACTAGTTTCTTAAATCACTAGTCTCAGTCATAGCCAACGATGTGGCCATTACTTTAACTAAAACTAAAGAAGAAGCCATCACAAAGGATCAACAATTTGACGTCATTTACTCCCAATTGGGATACCTCTACTTCATATTACAAGATGTTCCTCTCCCTCTACCCTTTGGTCAAGATAAACCAGGATCATCTCATGTTGCAGTTGGGTAGATCGGGTCCCTAGCTCATTTTAAACCATATTCTCAATCAGTAACCACATTTTGGGGCTAACCAATATTGCCATCCCTATTAGGGGAACCCATATTATCATTCCCCTACACCTCCCTCAACTTTCATGGTCCCTACTGCTCCCACAATGGGAAGACACATACATGTACCACCAACAAACCCAATGCAAACACCACTTCCATGTCCACCACCTACCACTACATACACCTCCAATAGTGGGAGTGGCACATCCACCTTATACAATCAACATATAACCCCTCCACAAGTTAATTCATATAACCCTTTCCCAGGTCCCCCTTAACTAGTTGGCCCACCACATGGACAACAACAAGTAGACATTAACTTTGTTCAACCCTCTCCCATTCAACAAGTTCAATCCTTTGAATAACTTTGTTCAACCCTCTCCCATTCAACAAGTTCAATCCTTTGAATAGTTGAATATGAAAAATCCACCTAATCAATCCAACAATAATAAAAATAAGGGTAATAAAAATAACAACATCAACCAAGGACAAGGGGGAAATCCCCAACAAAAAAAACCCCTAACAGGGGGAAACCAGAACAATGGTAACCAAAATACTCAAGGGGGGAATAATAATGCCCATCCACATCAAGGGAAAAAAAAAACTTAGAAATAATTTACCTTGCACACTATGTGGTGAGTATGAACATTATACCCACCACTTCCCTTAGATTCTCGATTACAAATGAATGAAAAAAAAATGAACAGACAAAGACCACCTGCACCACAACCTCCTCCACAGATACCAAAACATTACCTTCAAACTAGACCCTAGTGGTCCTACAAAAACCTGATTACTCATCAAGGCATCATCAATACTCAACAATATGCAACCCCTAACCCATAATAGATGGGGTAATACCCTAACCTAGGTCAACCTCAACCTGGAAAATAGATGGGGTAATACCCTAACCTAGGTCAACCTCAACCTGGAAAATATGTGGAACACAACATTCTCCTCACCACTAAAGAGGAATTTCTACTATAAACTCAGATTCATCAATATGGTAAGCCTCTCAACTCAAATATGACCATATTAGACTCACCCCAATTACCATTAGGACAATCGTTGACAATACCTCGTCCTAGCATAGAGACTACTACCTAGTTACCCCATGCACCTCTTTGTAGGAATGTTCATAACCTCTATGCTAGGGAAGTACACAGCTATATTCTGATCAATTATTTGTCTCAATTCCTAGCTGTCATGTATGTTTTAGAGGTTCTCCAAACATTCCCTTCATAGCGAAAGGACTTGCTCTCCCAACTGGGAGCATTCAACCCATCCGACATTCATTTCATCACTTTTTATTTGGATAATGTGGAACCACACCTCCCCTCTTCAAATTCCGGTCAAAATTTGAAACATAATAGTACATCAGTGCATCATAGATGATGGGGAATCTACATATATTATTTACAAAATTGTATGGAAATAGCTCGTCACCTGAGCTCATCCCTTCATCCATTACTCTTCATGCATACGATGGTCTCCCATCACAACTTAAAGTCCTCTACCAAAATGTTCCAGTTGAACTAGGGGGGGGGGGAATGTTTCTCATCGGTTCCAGTTGAACTAGGGGGGGGGGGAATGTTTCTCATCGATATCCAAGTCATCAAGGTCTAATTGGAATACAACATCTTATTTGGTCGAAGCTACATGTACGCCATGAAATTTTTTTCCTCTTCTATATTTCACACCATGCTCTACCCTCACAATGGGAATCTCATCACCATTGACCAATTAATTGACTATGAACCCAATTCTTCGAGGAACATAGATAACAATATCCCTCTTATATGATCCAACTCTAACATCTTTCCCATTGTTGATGTCAAACCAAGAATCTTTTAAAACCCATCACTTATGGGATCTTATCATGGAATTACACCTCACCTCCCTACCACAAGTTTATCTTAGGTCTACGTAGTCTCATCAGATGGTGTTAATATTGAATCATAAAGCCCCAATGAGGAACACAAACCTCAGCCTACCTTATACAAATATGCATGCCACCCATTCAAGAAATCTTGTCGATGACTAGGCAAATACCTATTTGGAAAACGGTCCCTTAGGCCATAATCCAAATACCATTCTTTTACCCACCACTAGGCATCACAACATATCAGGTTTTCCCTACCCTCACCTTACCAAACATGGTGATCACTATCCCAATATGGTATCTAGAACCATGATCTATGGTATCGGTCCCATCCCTTCCACTTTGACCGAACATTTTTCCCACGCAATCAATGGTTCAGATGCCAACTCTTCCAACTGATCACACAGTTAGGGGTAACGATACCAACAAAGGGGGCACCAAGAAGAATATGTGTTCCACCTCTTAGCCCCAGGCTCTTTGAGGGGTCCAAATACACTTGACAATAACAAGGGGTACTCCCTGGTATAAGGTCCCAATTAAATTATACATCGTTTGGTTTAGGAGTCCCATCTGGAAATTGGCCCGGTTGCCATTATTGCTAACTTTATTTTTTTGTTACCGGTTAAGGTCTGGTGTACCGATGCAAGGATGGATGCAATGCAGAGATGTATATGAAGACCATGTATGTAAATAGAACTAATCTATCGCTAATATATGATAACCTATTGTGGCTAGGAGAAAATTTAAAGTAATTGGTGAGTTATAATGCCACCAAACCTTAAAACAACTTTAACACAGTTAGTTGTATAAAAAGAGAAAGATTGGAAGCAATAGCATATATAAGTGTATAATCAGATTAGTCCATATTACAATAACATATAATGTAACAACTCACGAAACTTAAGGCATCGAAATATTCAAAGAAATACCAATAATTGCAAAAATATGATTATTATTGCATAAGAATTAGTCTACAACAAACAAAACATTCTTACAGTCCATAGAAATCGAAAACATCTTCACTTGAAGTAGTTCAAAGCTTCGATCCATTTCTACACAGGATTTCTTCTAAAAATACTAGCCATGAGGGCTTCTCAATATTCATTAACGTTGTATAAGTTCTTGAAATAGTTCTTGGGTCTATACAATGCTTGAAAATCCAAAAGTCTAAAAAACAAGTCCTCCTTTTGAGAGTCTCTAGTCTCTTTTATACAAATAATAGTAACTCATATTTTCATTTTCTCCTTATTCTCGAAGAGGGAGTTAAAAAATACTCGCATTCCCTTATCTCATAACAAGTGGAACAAAAGGAAAAAACTTGAGGTGATTAGGAAAAAGACGAAAGGGAAAGAAATGATTTGTCATTTTCCTATGGTCTTTTACTCTGGAGATAAGCCATCCAAACTTCCAACTGGTTATACAGTGATTCAATCCATCTAATTTTTTGTTTCCAACCTCTAGGTGATCACATTTGGCTAAATCATCATGCTTCAATGAATCTATCATCTCCTTCCTTTCATTAAATATATACCTACTATCTACGTCTATGTTCTTCAAAATCCATGAGATAGCATATGCACAAGGGTTAATGCTAGATGTGTTGCTACCAAGAAAATTCATGATTTTATGATGTTTTTAAATTCCTAGAGTTCACCTAGGTCTTTTACTTCTATGGAAAAATTTGATTTCTTGAACATATAATAGACTTCCCACCATTTCAAAGTCTCTCCATCTTTGTCCAGAATTCCTGATGTATTGTCATATACAGTCCAAACACTTTCCATATATGTTATCTGTTGAGAGATGTCATATGGTTCAACTCCTGTTGGTTTCATTGTTTCTTTCTTTCGTGGTGACATGTCTGAACCTGCATACAATGACAAATCTATAGCACATTATTAGAAAGAATTACTAAATAACTATTCACAACATGTTTTTCTTCGTATACAACAATAAATTTCCTATTGATATTGTGAAAGACTTGGGAAATTTTCTAAGAAAAATGAACAATTTTAAATGCAAATTAGAGGAATTAATAGTAACTCCTCCGAGTATTTCATGGGAGTTAATAGTAACTCCTTCGAGCATTTCATAGGACTTAATATTAAATCCTTTGAGCAACACTTTGAATCATCTTTATTAGTATTGTAGGGTGTTCGAATGTTTCACAAAGAACCCCTCTAATCTACTCAGAGGAGTAACTAGTAACTCCTCCGAGAAGATCAAATAATTTAATAATAACTCTCCCAAGCATATCGAAGAGTTTAATAGTAACTTCTCTGATATGTTTAGAGAGTTACTAAAACAATTTCAGGGACAAATTTTGTGAACAAGCATCACGGTGGGGAACCATTTGACTAGTTTAGAGGAATAGGTCAAGGGTCTATTTAGTTCAAGATTTCATTCCCTAGATGAAAATGGTAGGGGGTTTTGCAATTAGTCGAACTAGAAGCTAGGGTTTTGGGGAATTTTCAATTACAAAGGGTGTAAGGTTTCTCCCTAAAGGGTTTTTAATCGAAAATTTCCTTAGCCAATGTTTTCTTTGATAAGGTAGGGACCAAGCCAAATTTTTTGAAATTTTGTATGTTTCCCTTTATCTTCATGTGGTTTATCCCATTTCAGGACTAGATCCCCAACATGGAATTCTTTCTCACCTTAATATTTCTTATCAAACCAATGTTTTACTATTTTATGGTGAACTTTAAACTTGGTTTTAGTCCTGTCGTGTATTTCTTCAAGGTTTAGCAAGTTATTTATATGACTTTGGATAACTGGGCATTCTTTGTGATGCAGACCCCCTACCTCTGCCTCGATAGGGTTCGTGGACCGCCCAGTCAAGGATCATTCTCAAATTCCCGAGATGAAATAGCTCATTAGTTCCTTGATGGAACCTTGAATCAAATCCATAGGTCCTTATGTTGAAACCCCACCTTCACGAACAAGCACAAGGCACGAGATTCCCCTCCACGTGACCACCGACGATCACCATAGGCCTTGTCAAAAGGTGCTTCACATTTCAGGACTTCAAGACTTCTGCATGTGAGCCGCCCCTGACTCCTATTTCCTGAATCCCCAATTGACCAATCTACGATCCTTCGCTCCTCTCGATCAATGGCTGCGATCGTATCATGATTTCATGATTTTGGGACTTTCAATACAATGTTGTCCAACTCCTCCAAACCCTGAAATCTGAAATAAGAGCCTAGAGCTTGCTATCTCCTACCTTAGCCTTTGTCCATATGACCCTCGCTATGACCTAGGGCCAAACCTCAAAGTGTTTTGGGACTTCGCGACTCATGAAGTCGAAATAATTCTCACCTCAGATCTTTCGATCCCCTAAATTCTGAAATCCTCCCATGTCAAATCAACGGTCCTCACTATCCTGTGATCCAACAGTCCACGTTCCTCCTTTGTGAAGTTGGATCTTTGTGATTCAGGATCTTAGGATGTTTCTCTCCTTCGAACCCTCGATACCCAAAATGTCGAAATGTCGATGCTTCGGGTCGACGGCCCATATCCTGACTCGATCCAGTGGCTTAGAGTCATTTTGTGATTTCATGTTTCACGAGTTTCAAAAACTCCACCCTTTGACTTCCTTCCACAGTGAGTTAGTGAAATTATTCCTACTCTCCATGCATCCTTACTGATGGATGGTCTGAATGATTTCAAGAATTGTCCTTTCATGAACTTGCTCTTGTCTTCACCTATATTCTCCCAGTGTCTGATACTCCAATGTGCATGGATCTCTGTTGCCTATCAACCTGGATCCAATGGTCCATAATGTTTTAGAGAATTCACCTTTCGCAAGTTTTCTCCTCTCCTCCTCACAAATCTTTCGGTTTTCGGTTCCACGAGCACCCCGGATCTGCTGCCACCTATCCTCTTTAACGATGTATGGTTCCGATCATTTCAAATCTTCTCTCATGCACCTTCCTCTGGATCAAATGACTATCGGTCCATCTGCTTAGATCCAACGGTCCAAATTTAATCTCCTCCTATGCATGTTCTCACATGTCTGGACTTTGATCAAATGGTCCAGATCCTCCCACGATCTATGGTTCGATCGAATCACGATTTCGTATGTCGTGAATTTGAAAACTAAGTACTTATGTCCTCCCATCTCCTGATATTCTATCCCATGAAATGAACCACTGGTTCAGATCTCCTCTCAATCGTCGACTCCCATTCCTCCTAGGCTTGCGCTTCTCCCCAATCTTGCAATATTTCGACATTTCGAAGGTATCGGCCTTCAATCGCCTTCCTGTGAACCCTTTGATTTTGGTTCTCAAATTCCTCTATCCCTCCTGAGATTTTTGAACTGACTCAGATCTAAGGGGCTCGACCCTCTACTTCCTTAGAATACTTTTGGTGATCCTCTTGGCACACTTCTATGCTCAACCTCCTGAGCTTTTGAACTTGAAACAAGTTCTTCCAGTGCACACTCCTTATGCTCTGACTAACATTCCGATGGTTGTCTATCAACACTTCATATGAGTGTTTTCTTGGTGCACTCCTCTCACAGGTATTCCTCCAGAGTGTTCAACAACCCTATTCCTTTCTCTCCTTGAAAGGATAAAAGTGCCCTCTTGGAAAAATTATTCTCAAGCACGCCTTGCTAAGACAACAGAGTGTTCAAAAACTCCATGAGTGTCTTTTCCTATTACACGTATCCTCTCTCTGAACTCAAAACAAAGTTCCGTCTATGCACGCTATAAACTCACTCGATGCCCTCCTAGCAGAGCTTTACAGAATCCTCAATAATTATGTCTTCTGTGTGTGTGTGTGTGTCTTTCTCTGCACAGTCTTACCTCCAAGGTATTCAGGAACCTTGAGGCTTCTCTCTCTTGAATTAATGATTCCTCTGGTGCGCCCTCCTAGCATGTCTTTGTCTAAATTCCATAGAACTCAGATGTGCACTCTTGCACTAGATTACAAGGTCCTCGCCACTCTATCATGCAACCCCTTGCATGAATCCATAAAGAATCCAGAATGAAATCAATAAACTCTCAGATACAAAATTCTATCTATCCCTGCAGATGGCATCTAACATACAACTACAACATATCGTAAACACACAGCTGACATTCATAAAACCCATAAACACATAGAAACACATATGCAGGAAAAACTACTTTGCATTATTTGAAAATGTTTGTTTACAATGGGTACGATATTGGACTACAACAAAGTCTCGAATCTCTCCTCTCTTCCTATCTCATCTCTAATCTATCTGTCTCTCTTGGAACTTATCAATCTAGATACAAAGACCTTTTTACAAACGGGATCTCCTCGATCTCTTCCCTCCATCTCACCTACTCACATTAATTACAATGAATTACATTCAATGGTTGTCTAGTCCAGATTGGATTTATATCTCATCCTGTTAACCATTAAAGGCGACCCTAACTACTACATGAACAAGGCATCTGAATGGCTCTTTGGCCTTACAACAGTTATTACATTTTTGAATTTGAAATTGAGAAGGATGGTGCCTCTCTCCTCCATTGAATGTGCGTTGAATGTGTTGGTTGGCTAGCACATTGTTGGGTTGGAGTGATGCTCCTACATCATACTCCACTGCTGTGAAAAATCCATGAGCTCCTGCTCATGAGCTCCCCGGCTCTGTTGAAATCCACTTGGATCCCAAACTCTCTTCTGGACTTGGATCCCAAACTCTCTTCTGGATTTGTCCATCTACTCCATTGCTTCGTTGTTGCTATTGCATCTTCCCTGCTGCTATGGCAGGCTTACCTCTATTCAGCTTCTCCTTGTTGACTACTTCTTGCACTGACCTCAACATCAGCCTTCTGATTTCCTCAATCTCCCTGTCCAGCTGCTCCAATGGTTGGTTTTCCTTATGCATTCTTCTTGAGTGCACTTCCTCCTTGTCAATGGGTTGATCAACTTGATCCCCCGTGTGATTTTCTCCATCTCTTGTGGTCTTAGCTTGCCACCCTGCTGCAAAATTCAGTTCTGCAGTCTTATCACTGAGCTAATGCTCAACTTCTTCCTTTGACATCTTTGTTGCTACCAGTTCTCCTACTGGCATATCTCCAGCTTCTTCCAATTGCTCCTTGGGATGGTATTCTCCCTTTGTCTCCAACCTGATCTGTTGGATGTGTAGGATTTGCACTATAACCCTCTTCTCCATGGATTCCCATTATTCATACATATCAACAAATCCATGATGTCTACTTCCTCTTTTTCTGCAGGCTCCAGTACTACAGTTACCTCCTGTTCAGCTTCCTGGATGAAAATTTCGAGCAATTATGTTGAATGCTCTTCTTCTTCTATTGGGGAAAACATGTGTTGGCCTCAAATGGTATATGTGGTAGGATTACCTCAATTCATCGAATGATCATAATGTATTTTTGAACCTCCTCTATCAGCTCTCCTTGTTGATCCGAACTCACCTCTAAGTTCATGGGACTCTCAGACAATATCTTCTCTTCTCCCTTTCCCACCTGGCAATTTGGGATTTCTTCCCTATCCTCCTAGCAATCTATGAGATCCTCTAATGATCCCATCTCATTGCCCACCTGGCAACTTAAAATTTCATCGCTTCTCACATGGCAGTCTCTGAGACCCTTCTCTGATCTCTTCTACTCCTTATCACTGAGACTCTTCCCAGTTTCTAGTTCAAAAATGTGAATCAGTTCCTCCTCTGGTTCACTGAGGTTTTCAATATGCCTCAACCACCTTCTCAATAGCCTTCATTGTCCTATGGCCAACAATTTATGAATGGGCCACTTCACCTTCTTCTTCAGGGGCCATTCATACATCCAATGCACCTTTGCATCCCGTTTAATTTTCAATGCAAGCTTCTCCATCTATGTTCTTATCTCTTTGAGATCTTTGTCTATCTCGGCCTTGCTTTTCTATTGGTGGTCTCCTCTTGGACCACGTTCATGGCCTTCAGTAGCCATATCTTTCTTCTACCTACTCTCCTAGAAATCTTGTTGTTCACTCTACAACTGAGAGAATTCCCAGCTTCCCCTACAGCTCACCTGGCTATCTATTGATTGTTGCACACCTTGCAAAAATCATCACAGAGAATCAACACCCTATCTTCCTTCACCTGTTGTATACAGATGAAATTTTGCTTCTAATACCACATGATGTTGTGTATCGGAGTATTTTATTTATCTACTCTTTCTCTTTCGCCTGACATCTATAGATGAAAATTTTTTCTCTAATACTGTTCACTCTACAACTGAGAGAATTCCCAGCTTCCCCTACAGCTCACCTGGCTATCTATTGATTGTTGCACACCTTGCAAAAATCACCACAGAGAATCAACACCCTATCTTCCTTCACCTGTTGTATACAGATGAAATTTTGCTTCTAATACCACATGATGTTGTGTATCGGAGTATTTTATTTATCTACTCTTTCTCTTTCGCCTGACATCTATAGATGAAAATTTTTTCTCTAATACCACATGATGCAGACCCCCTGCCTCTACCTCAACAAGGTCCACTGAACTCCTGGTCAAATATCATTCTCAAATTATCAAGCTCAAATAGCTCATTAGTTCCCTATTGGAACCTTGAATAAAATTCATAGGTCCTTCTATTGAAACCCCACCTACGTGAACAAGCACAAGGCGCAAGATTCCCCTCCACATGACCACCGACGGTGACCATAGGCCTTGTCAAAAGGAGCTTCACATTTCGGGACTTCAGGACTTTTGCATGCGATCCACCCTTGACTCCTATTTATTGAATCCTCGATTGACCAGTCTATGGTCCTTCACTCCTCTCGATCGATGGTTGTGATCATATCACGATTTCCAGAATTTCAGTGCAATGTTGTCTAACTCCTCCAAACCCTGAAATCTGAAATAATAGCCTAGCGCTTGCTAGATCCTACAGAGCCTCAGGCGCAAGATTCCCCTCCACATGACCACCGACGGTGACCATAGGCCTTGTCAAAAGGAGCTTCACATTTCGGGACTTCAGGACTTTTGCATGCGATCCACCCTTGACTCCTATTTATTGAATCCTCGATTGACCAGTCTATGGTCCTTCACTCCTCTCGATCGATGGTTGTGATCATATCACGATTTCCAGAATTTCAGTGCAATGTTGTCTAACTCCTCCAAACCCTGAAATCTGAAATAATAGCCTAGCGCTTGCTAGATCCTACAGAGCCTCTATCCATATGAACCCTGCTATGACCTAGGGTCAAGCCTCAAATCATTTTGGGACTTCGCGACTCAAAAAGTTGAAAGACTTCTCATCTCATATCTTTCGATCCCTGAAATTTTGAAATCCTCCCACATCAAATCAATGGTCCTCATTTTCCCACAATCCAATGGTCCACATTCCTCCTTTGTGAAGTCAGAACTTTGGCTCAATCCAATGGCTCAAAGTCTTTTCGCGATTTCATGTTTCATGAGTTTCACAAACTCCACCCTTTGACTTCCTTCCACAGTGAGTCATAGAAATGCTTCCTTCTCATGACACGTCCTTTCTACAGTGAGTCATAGAAATGCTTCCTTCTCATGACACGTCCTTTCTAATGGATGGTCTAGATGATTTCATGAATTCTCCTTTGTGAACTTGCTCTTGTCTTCACCTCTGTTCTCCTGGTGCTCGATCCTCTGATGTGCATGGATATCTGCCACCTATCACCCTAGATCCAATGGTCTAGAATGTTTTCATGAATTCACCTTTTCCAAGTTTTATCCTCACCTCCTCACAAATATCCTGGTGTCCGGTTCCACAGACACCCCGGATCTACTGCCACTTGTCATCTTTAACGATGGACGGTTCTGATCATTTTGAAACTTCTCTAGTGCACCTTCCTTCAGATCCAATGACTATTGGTCCACGAGCTCAAATCCAATGGTCCAGATCTGATATCCTACTGTGCACATTCTCACCTGTCTGGACTCTGATCAGACAATCCAGATCCTCCCACAATCTACGGTTGTGATCGAATCGCAATTTCGCATGTCACGAGTTTGAAAACTAAGGACTTCTATCCTCCCAACTCCTGATATCTAATCCCATGAAATGAACCACTGATTCATATCTCTTCTGGATTCTCACCTGTCTGGACTCTGATCAGACAATCCAGATCCTCCCACAATCTACGGTTGTGATCGAATCGCAATTTCGCATGTCACGAGTTTGAAAACTAAGGACTTCTATCCTCCCAACTCCTGATATCTAATCCCATGAAATGAACCACTGATTCATATCTCTTCTGGATCGACAACTCCCATTCCTCCTGGGCTTGCACTTCTCCCGAGTCTTGGAATATCTCGACGCTTCGAAGGTCTCGACCTTTGATCTCCTTCCTACGAGCCCTGTGATTTTGGGTCTCAAATTCTGCTATCCCTCTTGAGATTTTTGAACTGACTCAGATATAAGGGAATCGACCCTTTGCTTCCTTAGAATACTTTTGGCGCTCCTCCTAGAACACTTCTACGCCCAACCTCGCAAGCTTCCGAACTTGAAACAAGTTATTCCTACGCACACTCCTTTTTCTTTGACTAGCCTTCATATGGTTTTCTATCAACACTTCATCTAAGTGCTGGCCTAGTGAACTCCTCACATAGGTCTTCCTCCAAAGTGTTCATCAACCTTATTTCTTTCTCTCCTTGAAAGGATATAAGTGTCCTCCTGGCAACTTCTTCTCAAGCACATCTTGCTGAGCCAATAGAGTGTTCAGAAACTTCACAAGTCTCTTTTCTTGTGACACTTATCCTCTCTCTGAACTCAAAACAGAGTTCCTTTTGTTCACTGTATGCACTCACTCGATGCCCTCTTGGAAGAGCTTTATAGAATCCCCAGTAATTTTGTCGACTCTCTCTCTCTATGTCCTTCACTGCACAGTCTTACCTCCAAGGTATTCAACAACCTTGAGGATTCTCTCTTGAGTTGATGATTCCTCTAGTGCACCCTCCTAGCACGTCTTTGTCTGAATTCCATAGAACTCAGATGTGCACTCTTGCACTGGCTTATAGAGTCCTCAGCACTGTGTCATGCAACCCCTTACATGAAGCCACAAAGAATCCAGACTTAAATCAATAAACTCTTAGATATAAAATTCTATCTATCCATACAGATGGCATCTAACATACATCTATAGCATATCATAAACACATAGATGACATTCATAAAACCCATAAACACATAGAAACACATATGCAGGAAAAATTGTTTTGCATTATCTCAGAATGTTTGTTTATAATGGGTACGAGCTCAGATTGCAACAGAGTCTCAAATCTCTCCTCTCTTCCTATCTCATATCTAAACTATCTTCCTCTCTTGGAACTTATCAATCTAGATGCAAATACATTTTTACAAAAGGGGGCTCCTCAAGATCTTCCCTCCATCTCACCTACTCACATTAATTACAATGAATTACATTCAATGAAAGAATCCAGACTTAAATCAATAAACTCTTAGATATAAAATTCTATCTATCCATACAGATGGCATCTAACATACATCTATAGCATATCATAAACACATAGATGACATTCATAAAACCCATAAACACATAGAAACACATATGCAGGAAAAATTGTTTTGCATTATCTCAGAATGTTTGTTTATAATGGGTACGAGCTCAGATTGCAACAGAGTCTCAAATCTCTCCTCTCTTCCTATCTTATATCTAAACTATCTTCCTCTCTTGGAACTTATCAATCTAGATGCAAATACATTTTTACAAAAGGGGGCTCCTCAAGATCTTCCCTCCATCTCACCTACTCACATTAATTACAATGAATTACATTCAATGGATGTCTAGTCCAGATCGGATTTAGATCTCAGCCTGTCAACCATTAAAGGATACCCTAACTACTATATGCATAAGGCATCTACGTGGCTCTTCATCCTTACAATAGTTATTACATTTTCAAATTTGAAATTGAGAGGGTTGGCGCCTCTCTCCTCCATTGAATGCACGTTGAATGTTCTGGCTCGTTGGTGCATTATTGGGTTGGAGGGATGCTCCTGCATCACTCTGCCTCAGGACTGTTGTGTAAGTTGGAGAGAGGGAAGTTAAATATTCAAGGGTAACACAACTTCTTTCCCATACACAAGAAAATAAGGTGACGTCCCGATGGATGCTTTTGGGGTGACATGATCTTCCCAGAGAGAACTTTGTAATGCATTGTGCCAATTTCTCTAGTGATTGACCAGGGTTATTTTTAGGATACAAATGATGTTCTTGTTTTTGGATTATGCCAGGCCATTTCCTTGGGGGTAACAGTTAGTTGAATATTTTAAAATAATTCACTTTTCCAATGCATACTCAAATAATATCAAAGATGAAAAGTATGAAGCATTATCAAATAATAAAGAGTTAGGAATACCAAACCTCGTGATAATGTGTTACTCAATAAAATCAATCATTACCTCTTCATTTACTTTGACTAAAGGAATTTCTTCAATCCAACATGTGAAATAATCAGTTGAGGTTATAATATACGTGTGCTTTTTGGATGAATGAGGATTTATCTCACCAATAATATCTATTCCCCACTACTCAAATGGTTCTTCCACTGCTACAAGATGGAGAGGAAAAGAGGCATTTTGTTCTCCCCTTGCTTCTTTTTGACATGCTTAGCGTCTTCTTGAGTACACATGAGAATCCTTGAACAGGGTGGGCTAGTAGTATCCTGCTCTTAGCACTTTATGAGTTGTTGTGTCTCCTTAGAAATGACCACCAGCTAGTCCATCATGCATATCTTTTAGCACCTTATCATCTTCTTGTTTTTCAATACATTTGAGAAACACTCCATCGTGATTCTTTCTGAACAAGATGCCATGTAATAATTGATATTGTAAATATTTCAGTCACAATGCTCTTTTTTTCTTAGCATTGAGATAATTAGGAGTGGTGCAATGCTATAAATAATACTTAATATCATTGTAACATTATCCTTCAATGGATGGAACATATGGAACTTTATTTGTATACATGATCTATTCATATTGCCAACTATCCTCTTCTTGATCTTCAGCATCAGCTCCTTGGGTTACTAATTTACACAATCCTTGACCCTTCATGATGTTGGCTAGTTTAAATTTGAGATCATACTCTTGCAGATCCGTCATCCAATTTCCTCTTCTTTCATCCAAATCCTTTTGAATGAACAAGGATCTCACTTCAGGGTGTGGGACGATGACTTTAGTGCGATTTTTTAGGATATATGGTATGAACTTCTTGATTTCTTTATGGATGTAAAACACTTGCTTTTCTATCGGAGGATAATTCATTTCATCACCTTGTAACCCAGTGCTCATAAACACAACATGGTATTCGTCTCATTGTTCATCCTTTTGTGCGAGTATAGCTACTAGTGAATACTCAAATGCAAATGTATATAACAATAAATCTTTTGAAAAATCAGGACTCTGAAGAGATGGCACATTGGTTATAACGATTTTAATATTTTAAAATGCTTCCTTTTCCATAGGTGTCCATTTGAATTGTACATCCTTTTTAATAATCTTTTGTAAAGGCTTTACAATTTCAGCAAAGTTTGGAACGAATCTTTTGATGAAATCGATTTTTCCAAAAAATATTGCATGAACCTCTTGTTGTGTAGTGGAGAAATTTGTAAAATGGCTTTGGTTCTCTCTAGATCCATCAAAATTACTTCTTTTGAGACAACGTGTCCCAATAAAATTCCTTTTGAAATGGAGAATACAATTTTCTTGGGATTAAGTGAAATTCTGTATTTTCTGCTACGATCGAAAATATGCTTGAGATGTTTTGGGTGGTCTTCTCTTTCTTTTGAATAAACTGTAACATCATCAAGGTGAACCACAATTATTTGACTGATTAATCCTTTGAAATCAATGTCCATTACTCTTCAAAAGGTGGCTCCTTTGTTCATAAGACCAAAAGAAATTATTTTGTAAGCATAAGTTTCCCATTTAGTTCGAAAAGTGGTCCTTAATCGGTCTGGTTATGCCACAAGAACCTGGTTGTATCTCGAAAATCCATCTAGTAAGGAGAATAGTTGATATCCAAAGATGAGTTTCAATGATTTTTCCATTGGGAGATTGGATATGCCTATTAACCTCAATCGGATGAATGTTGATCCTTTGCACTCAGATCCGATGGCTTGGGATCTGTTTCCTCTTCATCACTCTCCTTTTATTTCCATGACACAAATCTAACGGTCCAGACTCCTTCCATCAATAGATCTAATGACTGGTGTCGCTCCTCCTCCTAAGCTTTGTTTCTCAAACCCCTTTATCCTTAGAGGGTTGCTTTGACACTTAGTCGAATTTTATATATGTGCACTCCTTACAATAGATCTCCGTGTCCTTTCATGAGAAAACTCAATCTATTTCTCCCAATCTTTTTGAGTCAAATACTTTGTCGATTCAGTCCTTGCACCTAGGGATGCTATGAACCTCGAATTTTGTCCCTTTAGAAAAAAAATCACTCTGAAATATTTGTCTCTTTAACCACTAACATGGCCCATCCAGGGTCAGTGTTGAAACCATGGCTCTTATACCAATTTGTAATTTCTCCAGCCACCAATAGGCTGGGAAACGCCACTATTATGACACTTCACTTACCTCTGATACCCATTTGTAATGTCCCTAGCCACCAATAGGTCAGGAAACACCACAAAGGAACTTATATATATATATATATATATATATATATATATATATATATA
>CBVK0100646345.1:0-23035 GCA_900067695.1 Picea abies
AAACTATATAAAATCCATAGAAATTTTAATATTTTTACAAAAATATCACCACATATTTTATATTTTGCATATTAAGGGCTAGTAAGATTCACCAAGTTTTCTACATTTTAAGATAAATTTCCCTCCTTAAAATTATATATGTTTTCTAACCGTTTTTGTGTGTGCACATGATATTTCACTTTTAAATAAATAAATCTCTAAAACATAAGATGAATAATTTCTATTAATTTATGTCTCTAGTATTTGGTTTCCATTTAAAACTTGCATAATAAAATCATTCTTATCTATCCATAAATATTCCCTCTAATTAAATGAGTGCAACTATCTCTTTATGAATATCACTTTTCATGAGTGTTGTTCTATTAATTTAAAATATCATTCTAATTACTATGCACATAAAGGATAATTTGTCTCGAAATAGTGAATCCCAATCAACACTAGTATCAAGTGAGAAACCATGATCACTTCAACCATTCTTAGCCACAACAATATAACTAGTACCGAGGATGAGACCATGATCTCTCCAACAGCTATTAGTCATATCAATATCAATACCAATATAATGAGTACCAAGGGTGAGGTGTGATCACTCCAACCCCTCCAAGTACACACATTTTCATGGTGGGGGAGACTGATGTAACACGAATGAGACCTATGTTAACTCCATCCTATTTACTCATGGAGACAAAATCATGGTCACTCAGGAATAAGGAATACCCAGCCTTAATGTGTGCCCCTCAATTATACAATGTGAGTGACTAAATCTGAGGCCTAAACTCACACCAACGTGTAACCTTGTTGGTAATCATAGTCTTCAACCCATTACATGCAAGGAGTTTCTAGTAGGCGGGAATAGGAACACCACTCCTCCTCTCATGATAATACATGTCACACCCTCTTCATACAACCCTTATCCATGTGTAATCTTAATTGGAAATTTTCATTCATGTCTTTGCACACATCTAGAGAAACATATCAAATACCACTCTTCGAAGCAATTATAAATCATACTAAAATGTTTATGAAATTGAATATTCTAATCAATACATAGTCTCTTGACCCCAAATTGGGTCCATATAACTTGACTTGCTCCAAATTCCATATACATGTCGTCCTTCCGGTCATACTTGACAAAACATTAGTAGTTTTCTTCTTAAATACATCAATTTAACAATATAATTCATATATATACATCATTAGATTAAATAATTAGTATGTGCACTCAATCATAGTATTCAACAATATTTTTCAACATGTTCATGATTCATACATAATCATCACATCAAAATGTTAATAAAATATCATACAATTCAAAAGAGTTTCAAGCATATATTTAGTCCAAGTGTGTCCATCAACAAAACTAGGTCATGCACACATCAAGAGCACCTTCAAATGATAAAAGTATTAAATAATAATAAGTATAGTAAAATAGGGGCATCACAACTCGAGTTTACAAAGAAAGAATCTAAACAAAACGAAGAGAGACTTAACAAAGTAGCTTCAATGGGTGGGAGTTGTAGTGTCTTTGTTACACTAGGGGGGACTGGCCTAGGAAGAACTATCCTAAGCTTCTTCTTCATGTTGTTGTTCTTTAGGAAGTAGTGATGGCTAGTAGTGTTCGCTAGACTACAATGTAGGGGAGAATGGATTCCATTATCTCCTTGTTCCTTTTCACTATTGACCATTTTATAGTGAGGGCATTTAATTTTCTATGTTGGACAACTAGGGTTGCACAATCCTCCTCTTCTAGTTTCATAAGAGTTTCTATTTACATGCATGAATCTCACTTCAGTGTGGAATTCAGTTGCTCCATTGTCATCTTTCTAGAAATTGAATGTTCTCTCACATTGGTTAGATGGGATTTCACTACATCCACATCATCATTCACATTGTTGATATCCTATGTAATTTGGCATAGTCAGTTAGGAGCACACAAGGAGCACAAGGCACTTTGGGTATCACCTCATTATGCAACTTTGATAGTTTAGTTGAGAGTGAACATCGGATGCAAGTCCAAGAAATCTCAAAGAATAAAGAGCCTTTAGTAGTAGCCCTTGATCCCCCTCAATTAATTCTAAATTGATGCCAAGGTAAGATGCCACACAACAGCCCTTGATCCCCCTCAATTAATTCCAAATTGATGACAAGGTAAGATGCCACAAAGCATGCAAGTGAAAGGCATGTCAAGGACCTCATGCTTCAGGCTAGTACAAGATGGTGGATTTTCTCCTTTCATCATGCATGTGGGTTTATTTTCTTTTTGTGAGTGTTAATGACCTTTGAGTATTGTTCAAGTGGATTCAATGTGCCTTGCGTCATGTTCAAGCTTATATTTCCACATGATTGGCATATGAAGGGGGCACTCCATGCCACCCAAAACATTTTCTGGAATCCAATTCTCATGGTGGAACCACTAGAAGGAGGAGTGCTCTACTCCTTCATGTATTATCACACGCTTACCTTTGTGGTTCCCCAACTCCTCCATTTTCCATCCTATCAATGTTAGAGTTATATTTTCTTTGTATTTGAATGAATTGGAAATATCAATGTAAGAATTCAACATAATCCTAACTTAGTTTAAGATGTGAGAAATAGATGGAGAAGAAGAGTAAGTGTCTTTTGCGAGAAACTGAAGAATTATTTTCAAATCTCCCATGATGGCTAGATTCCATCTATATTTCCTAGGCGGGCAAAGTACAAGAAATTTCTCTTCACTATTTATTACATGACCAAGTCCTAAGACAAAATAGCTTTTTTATTTTTAACAGCATGAAATTTCCAACTTAATTCTTTTGAAACCAAAAACCAATAAGGTGACCCTTTACTTCAAAGGCTACATTTTTTTTTTTTTTAAATTGGAACTATATAACATTTTGTGACCTTTTTGTTTTTATGTATGAATCACTTTTCCTACTATACATGTTGTCATAGGTTCTTTTGGGATATTTACTTAGGTTATTTAAAAAAAAATTGAAAGCATTTTAAGATTTCAAACTTATTGTGACCAAATATTATAAGGTGGCTCTATATTTTAGCTATTAAATCATGCATGGATGTTGAAAAAGAATAAGAATATAATGTATTAAAATTAAGTTATTTTGTAACTATACAACAAATTGTTGATATTACACAACACGTATTGATTTTTTGCTTTCATGTAGAAGATAAAAGAATTTATTCAAGAATTTGAATGGATTCATATAAAATTGTGCACTAGGTTATTTTTTACTCTATATTGTTGCGATACATTGATTACATTGATAAGGAAGGCTTTTCACAGGTTTGATTCTCAAGAAAACACGATTTAAAAATTTAATAAATCATAAAATTTATAATAAATGTATGGATAAAATTAATTATATATATAGTTTTATGGGTTTAATGGTTAAGAACATGTGTTTTCTCCTAAGATATTACAAGTTCAAATCTAGAGAGAGGTAGGGTATGTATACTTCCATAGACTTTAGTAGTCAAATCACTATGTCGAAGGGGTCCCTTGTCCCACAAACAAAGGGGCCTAATACAACAATTTGGTTTCTAGCTTGGTCATGACCTTAAAATTAGATTACACACACACACACACACACACACACACACAAACAAAGATTCTTTGGCCTTGTCTAAAAATTCTCTCTCGAGGGATTTACTGCAAAGTTGGGAGACAAATCTCATCTGGAATTAGGTGTTTATGATCCTCTCCATGGTGGTGAGAGCGCGTATGGAAGCTTCATGGACCTCAGAAGGCTAAAATAGTTTTATGTTTGGCCCTTAAAAACAAGATTCTTGCCTATGACAATCTATTGAAATGTGGTTGGTTTGGCCAAGGTAGATGTGCATTGTGTATTCGTGACTCTGAGACAACCTCTCACCTCTTCGTCCCCTGTCCATTTACATATGAGGTATGGAAAATATTGGCAAACCATTTTAAGTTGCAAGCTCAATGGAATTGTAGTAGTTTGTAGTTATGTATGCTGGATTGGTTGAAGGACCTAGTAGTGGAATGCTTTGACTCTTTCCCCTGTCTCTTTGTATACTATATTTGGTGGGCTCTCAACATGCATGTTTTCTAGGACAAACATATCCCTGAGGAGGTTGTGGCAGGGTTCATTATTAAAAACACACTAAAATTCAAGAGTACTCCCAAAAAGATGAAATCCAAAGTTCCTATCATGCCACCATTGGATAATGAAACCCCTTGGGATTTTTTCGATGGCGCCAGTTAAGGACACCCTCCTAGATGTGAAGTGGATGTGGTTATGTTTGAAAATTCCCATCATTACTACCATATCCTCTATGATCCAAGTTCGGGTTCTAATTTCAAAGATTAATTCTACACCCTATACTCCTTGTTGTATTTTTCCAACTTTAGAGGCATCAAGCGCCTCCAGGTGCTAAGTGACTCCCAAGTAGTCATCAATTAGGTGAATGAAAACTCGAAAGTGGATATATTAAGTTTACAACCATTGTTGTCCCAAATTCATAGATTTATACATGATCTCAAGTATAAGTCTTTCACATACAAATACAAAGAGCTCAACCAAAAGAAGGACCAAGGACCAGTTATCTAAGGAAGCTCTAGAATGTTGTGTTGGCTCTTTCTCAGTGCAGGAATTCATGGATGAACATGAGCTAGTGTGCATGTAGTTTCACTTCTAATAGACTTTTGTCCAAATGATGCTAGTCTTTGCAATCGGATTTAGCTCATCGAATTGATTTATTTTTATATATTTAATGTATATGGAAGACTCTATAAGATATTTTATTTTTGAAAGTGAACCACATAGTTTCTGGTGTGTAGTCTATAATTGAACCTATTTTCGAAAGGAGGGCAAACTTCCAATTTGTATACGCCTGTAAGGTGTTTCAGATAGATCCATATAGATTATATTCATGTATAATTTTTTTGGAATATAAAAACTTTTTTCTATAAAATATATATATATATATATATATATAAATGAATTGAAATAATAATATTAATATTAATACTAAAAAATTATTTTATCAAAAATTATTATTTTTGATTGTGAGATACATTTAAGCTTTTGAACATGTTGGTAGATTTTAACATTGTTTTTTACATTAATTTGATAAAGTAAAGAATGTCATGTGGTATGATAAAGAGTGTCTTGTAGGATTTTAGATTAGATTCATATGCATTTGAGCATTTAAATAAGTAGGTAGTTTTTAAGGTGATTGTGTATATTGATGTGATAAAGAGTGTTCTGTTGGTTTTTAGATGCAAAAGTTTTTGGATAATACCCACCCATAATGTGAAAATTGGTCGGTTAATGATTATCCTTAACATTGCATTTGCCTTGCCTCATCATAAATAATTTCATTGCATTGGATCTTAAGATTTCATTAGTATAAATAATTATGAGGAATACCTAACACATTGAGCATGGTTTTCATGATAGTCCATTGTTATGAAAGAATTGAAAAAACATGATTTTGAGAATTGTACATTAACTTCTAATAAAATATGATGAGGTGGATGGTTTAGGGTGAATCAATGGTCGTTTCTTGCATCACAACAAATATTAACCACATAACAAATATAAAATAACAACCATCACAACAAATATAAAATTCACAGTAGGAACGACTTCGGCTTCGGCTTGGCATAAAAACATTATTGTGCATGGTTAGTGGATATTTTAATATCATGTATCTCTCTTGAAATTTTACACTTAAATTAAATAGTTTTGTACATTTTGAATGTCTTTTTATCGGTGATTTTGGAATGAAATGTATGAACATTATTTGTGAGTAGTAAAATTATTCAATTTAATGAATTATAGAAGTATTGATCTGGATTGGGTCATTATATTATTTGTCATTTATTTCAATGTTTTTAGAGTGAAAAAAATTGGAGGAACTAGTTTGAAGGGGTATTTTAATGCCAGTTCTCAGTTTGGAAAATTTGGGTTTGAAACCTTTTGGAGCCATTTTGAGGCATCAAACGATATGTTTTGGGATCAAAACTTTCATAGCATATATTGGACCTTGTGACACCATTATACACATCAAGACCTTTCCAGCGGTGCAAACATCGTGTCAATCAAAGCTCGTATGCAAAAGTTATGCCTCCCACAAGTTGACCTACCATGTTGACCACCATGGTACAAGAGGATGCCACATCAGCCCCCCTTCCATAACATAGCAGAACAACAGGGAGTGGGAAATTAGAGAGCATAACATAGTGACCTAACATGCGAGAGGTATCAAGTAATTCCATAGAGAGTTCCTTCTCCTTTGTACTTGCATTATTTCCATACCAGAGAAAAGAGAGCACAACAACCTCACCTTCTAGCTAGTATTTCCATACCAGAGAAAAGAGAGCACAACAACCTCACCTTCTAGCTAGGTTTTCTCCCATAAGGGTTTCCCAGAGAAAATATTTGTGTTATTTTGTGGATGGTGTGTGATTTTATTTTACTTCTCTCTATTTTCCGCATTTGATCTATTTCATGCATAAGCAAAAAATCAATAACTAAAGATTATGGAGTTGAAAGAAATTTAACCTTCGTAGTGTAGATTTTAGTTTTATTTATCGAATCTAATGTGATGAACAGTTCTAGTGGAATATCCATGGAAATTTACAGATCATATTGGTATCAGAGAAGGTTTTCTTTTGATATTTGTGGAAAGTTGTAGGATCCAAGAATCGTCTTAAAGAGAAGTCGCAGAAACCCTAGCCACGACAAACAAGTTTGTTCATAACAACACTTGAGATCTAGTAGAAGAGAGATTTGAGAGGTTGGAAAATCACTAATATCAACCAAAATATGAACCTCCTCATAGTGGCTCTAGAAAGAAAGATCATATCGTTCGGAGATGATGGAGGCTCTAACTCATAGATCAGATTGGAGGGGAAATCGATAGATCGAGAAGACCCCGGAAAGGAATCAAGGAAAGAAATCGAGAAAGAGTAGTCAAGTTCAAGTTTCATTAACCCTTCATAGTCCCTCTTCAATATGGAAGCGAAAGTGGACATAAATCCATACCAAGGTGAGATCGATGCATTAAAGTTGAATCATTAGTTGCAACAACTAGAAGTTTATTTTAGTGTTCGTCATATAGATGAAGAGCAAAACATTTCATCTGCTAGATTAAATTTAGAGGGCCATGCTACCACCTAAGAGGGAACTGGAGCACAAAATCCAATTAATTGCATACTCCTCCTTTTTGAATATTGAGCTATATAGATAGTACATTTTGGAAGAAAACGAAATAAATAAGCAGTTGCATCAAATGTTGGATTAGGGTGTGATTCGACCAAGTACTTCACCTTGTGGGTCACCCATTATAATTGTGCCTGAGAATGATGGGACTTGGAGAATGTGCATCGATTATAGGAAATTGAACAAGATTACACTGAAGAATTGGTACCCTCTGCCTAGGATTGATGATCTATTGGACCAACTACATCATGTCAAGTACTTCACTAAGCTGGATTTGAAATAGGTATATCACCAAGTATGAGTCAAAGAAGAAGATACCTAAAAATTGTTTTTAAGACAAGGAAAGGTTTGTATGAATGGTTGGTTATGACATTCGGCTTATGCAACTCATAAACTACATTTATGAGACTAATGAATGATGGTTTACACCCTTATCTAGATTCATTTGTTATTTTCTATTTGGATGCTATATCGGTTTATAGTGCTACCTAGGAGGAGCACATCTCACATATTATGTAGGTGTTAGAGACCCTAAAGAAGCACCAACTACTGCCCAATCTCAATAAATATGATTTTTCTCAGTAGTATTTGGTGTATCTAGGGTATGTGATGAGTGGAGGTGAGTTCCAGATAGATCCCACCAAGATTGAGGCCATCATGAAATGGTCAATTCCTACAAATTGCATAGAAGTTAGGATATTTGTTGGGGTGACACAATAATTTTGCAAGTTTATAGATTTTCTTTCATCATTTGTTGCACCATTTCACACAATAACAAAAGGAAGTAAGAGTTTCCAGTGGGGGAGGAACCAATAGAAATCCTTTGATGAGGTGAAAAGAAATATATGTCAAGCACCAATGCTCACACTACTAAACTTGCAGAATCCCTTTGAAGTGGAGACATATGTAAGTGGGTATACCATGGGAGTAGTCCTGACGTAGGGAGGAAGGAATGCCTGTTATAATTCTAAAGTATTTCATGGGGAAATATTCAACTACCCTACCTATGACAAGGAGATTTATACCTTGGTACAAGTTTTCAAAAAGTGGAAGCACTATCTGATGGGCAAGGAGACCATCATCCACACAGATCATTGGTCACTCTAGTATTTGCAGGCCCAAAGTAAGTTACAACAAACTAGGCACTATAAATGGATGGGGTTCTTACAACAATTTCATTTGGTCATAAAGTATAATAAGGGTAGCACAAACAAGTTGGCGGACATGCTTTCACAACCACCCACATCCAATATTACAACTTTGAGAACTTTGATGCACATAGAGCCTTTTACCCATGATACATACAAAGAGGCATACAAATAAGATGAGGAATTCAAGGAGGTGTTTCAGAAACTACATGGCCAAATTGATATAGAATAAGGTGACAAAAAGGTTGACTATAATTTCCAAAATGGTTTACTCTACAAGCTCAACAAGCTTTGTGTTCCTAAAGGTAAATTATTGCATATTATCAGAGAGGCTCATACCTCCAAGGTTGCAGGACATTTTGGTGTTGGGAATATAGTTTCTAGCTTACAAAGGTATGCATATTGACCCATAATGCAATAAGATGTAGAACGACATATTAGAAGATGTATACTTTGTTGTACAAGAAAGATCAGTAATAGGAAGCAAGGTCTATACCATCCCTTACCTGTACCCACTTGACCTTGGGAAAGTATTTCCATGGATTTTGTGGGAGGCTTACCAACAAATAGGAAGGGACATGACTATATGTTTGTGGTAGTATACAGGTTCAACAAAATGTGAATTCTCATTCATTGTAAAAAGACCATCAAGGGATAGGAAGAAGCAAACTTGTTATTTGAACAGGTATGGGTGCACTTTGGTATACCAAGGAGCATCATCTCATATAGGGACACTAGATTTCTCAACACCTTCTAGACTACATTGTGGGAGAATATGGACACTAAGCTCAATAGGTGTACAAAATTACATCCATAGACAGATGGGCAGACATAAGTAGTCAACACGAATTTGGTACAACTTTTGAGGGGTTACAATCAGAAGCATTTGAATACCTAGGATGAAAATATAATCTATATACAACACTCTTATAACAGAGTAGTCCACACTTCTATTAGTAAGTCACATTTTGAAACTTGTTTTGGAAATTTTCGACCTTCACCCTCAGATGTTGTATATGGACATCAAGGAGGAGTGAGGGAGGACCTCTCAAGAGATGCATTAAAATCAGAAAAAATTGTCGAGAGGATTAGGCAAATCCATTTGCAAGTATAGGAGATGCTAAAGAAGTCACAAGAAAAGTACGAGGCTAGAAATGACCATCATAGAATAGAGAGAACAATTATAGTGGGAGACAAAGTATGGTTACAACTCAATAAATAAAGACTATAGGGTCTTAGTAATAAGATCAAGGATCTATGGTATGGCCCTTTTTAGGTATTGGAAATTTATCTCCTATAGACTCATTCTACCCCCATACATGCACATTTACTTAGTAATGAATGTGGAGAATCTCAAACTCTATGAGCCCTCCATGTTGGATCAAGAGAAGGAGAAAGCCATACCTTCCATAGAGGATTTAACACCAGATGCTCGGGAAGAGTTGGCATAAGACACAATTTTGCAAAAGCAGTCCAAAACTACAAGAGAGGGGAAACATGACCTTTGTTAGGTTGGGTTGAAAGGACAACTTCCAGGTAAAGCAAAGTGGTACTCCAAGGAAAAGGTAGATGAAACATTTCCTCACCTCATTCAGTAAAGTTTTTGGGGACCAAAAGCCTCCTTAAATGGGGATGCATGATTCGAATTGGATCAATATATTATTTTCATCTATATCGATGCTTTCAGAGTGGAAAAAATGGAGGAATTATCTTGCAGGGTCATTTTAATGGCAGGTCCCAGTTTGGAAAATTAGGGTTTGAAACCTTTCAGAGACATTTTGGGGCAACAAATGACATTTTTGGGGGTCAAAATTTTCATAATGTAACTTGGACCCCGTGATGATATTCCACACATTGATACCTTTCCAACGGTGCAAAAAGCATGTCAATCAAAGTTTGTATGCAAAAGTTATGTCTCCCACAAGTTGATGTACCGTGTTGACCACTATGGTACGAGAGGATGCCACGTTATCTCTCCTTACACATACATATGGGGTTATCCATATGATGACTTTAAATAATATTCTAGAAGTTCCAAAACCTTGTCACAATTGAGGGTTGAGGAAGTCAAAACCCTACCCCTAGATGGTTATCGGGCTATGTTAAATACCGGGCCACTAGGAGGAGAAGGGGTTCCATTCTATGTTATTGTATTTTGTTCCATAACAAAGAAAACGAATTGGGAATGAGAAATTATAGAGCAAAATAATGGGATTTAATGGTTTGTAGTAGCCTAACATACCATAGGTGTCAGGTAACTTCATAGAAAGTGTCTTCTCCTTTGTACTTGCATTATTTCCATACTAGAGAAAAGAGAGCAGATAAAATGTTTGTGTTATTTTGTGGCTGGTGTGTGATTGTATTTTACTGTTCTCTATTTTCTGCATTTTATCTATTTCATGCATAAGCATAAAATCAATAACTAAAGCTTCTAGAATCTAAAGGAAATTAACTTTCATAGTGTATATTTCAACTTTATTATTAGATCTATTATGACGAACTATTCCATTGAAATATCCACAACATTTCATAGATCAACAACTTACCCATTATCTTCTCCTTATAGTTATCTCTCTCTATATAGTTTCTTCCTTGTAAACATTCCTTCCTTTATGGTTTTCTTTTCCTAAATTGATTATAATTTAATTTATTGGAAAAATATTCTTTGGAAAAAAGGAAAAAAAAGCTAAATCATGAATATTGAAGAAGGAATTACTTAAATTTCAACATTTTATCCTAATATTTCAAATTTCTAAATTAAAAAATATAGGAATTAAAGTATGTATAATCTCCTATTGTAAAGCTTAAGGAAAAAATCAACTTGTGTAATGTTCCTATAAAAGGAATTCAAGTAATTTTTTGAGTCGCTTTCCTTATCAATAACTCTAGATGTTTGGGTCAATCAATCTTTTTAAAATATTTTGTGAAGTAAAACTATTAATTGTGTGTGCAAAGTTACTAAGGATGGGGTGCCACATAGCGCAGTGAGGCCACGTGGTATAGAGCCAAGTTGGGCCTTAAATATAGGCCGTTGGCTCCCATCCCCTCACCATTAAGGATGGGAGAAAGCCTGCACAGCTAGGCCCATGGGCTGAGTCCTCCCATGCGAGTGAGGAGGCCGAATGCGCGGAGCATTAAGAAGGAAACCTTAATGGAAACACCCGTCATGCCCATCCTCATGAATATCATCGATTTTGGCCAGGGAAACACTCATTTCAAGTTTGGGTTACAGAAGCCAGACATTTCTGAGCTCTGGTGCAGTGATAGCAACACCATCGGTGCTCTGGTCATCGTTCTGCTCATACACATGCCGAGGGAAAGAGGTAAGCCCCGTGCTTGGCTTCTCTTAGCTTGCAGAAAAAGTGCTAGAATAAAATAATGAGTAAGGTATCATATAAATTTGTTGTCAAGGTGGATATTGTTGAAACGGTTGACAACAGAACCCCTGGATTCAAGGAACTTCTGCCTCAACTCCTCTTCTCCGGGATTCAGCTGCGTAGGTGTCAATTCCATTGGAGCATGCAGAGGAGAGCATTTACTGCTCAGTTAGTAATATTTTTTTCTATGACTGTAAACCTGGACGTTATAAAACTGTATAATCTCCATTAAGTGATAATGAGATAGCATCGATACCTTCTTGGTGGACATAGCCCAAAGTTGGGCAAACCACGTAAATCACTGTATTTTATTTTTCCATTTGATATTTTGATATGTGTTTTTGTTTCGTATTATGTAAGTATTGTGGTCATCTAATTAACATATATTGCACAATATCTATTAGGTTTTCAAATTCTGCTGGTAGAAACCCACTCAAATTATTTCCACTCAAGTTCAGTGTGTCCAAATTGTGTTATGGGAATCGAAAATAAGTTAGGTTTTCAAGTTTTCGAAATATGAAAGTAATAGTTTTATTTATATTGTTCCTCTGCACATCAAATAAGTTAAGAACGCGACATGATCTGAGTTTCTATGGGATCAGACCTTCAAGTTGATTTCTGGCTAGATCTCAGATAATCAGCTTTCTCAATTTTCCTAGCTTGAGTGGAATTTGCCCTGTAAGTTGATTTTCTTATAGCTATAGGTAGTTAAGATTTGTCATGAAAAAAATATGTTTCATAGGTGTAAAGCACTTGTTGCCCTCCTTTCTCTCCATCAAATCACAAAACCATTTCCTCCTTTGTTGCCCTCCTTTCTCTCCATCAAATCACAAAACCATTTCCTCCTCCTTTGTAATTTTGTATTTGTGCTTTTCATGGAAACTTGGTGTAGAAAACTGGTGGTACCTAGGAGCTCCCTTTTTTCTCTTGGAGTTGACACTTGGCATGGATGTTGGGCGCATTTTTATTTTTCATTATGTGTTTTTATATGACACCATATAGACCTGTGGCCATCCTTGTGGGTATTCCTTATTGCTTCACACTTGGACTCGGGCTTGGGTGCTTTCATTTGGATGTTAGGTTTTGATTTAGATTAAGGCTTATTAATAACACAAATTAAATATTTGTTTAAATAAACAAAACCTTTTTAACAAAACTAAATATAAAACATTATTTTAAAACCATATAAAATAGCTTTAAAATATAATTTTACATTTATTTTTATATATATTTATAATCTTTGGCTTGGTTTTAAAGTAGCAAAAGCAACTTGGCATTTTCAAACACAATTGAAGAGACCAAGGAATTGTACACATAGGCAAATTGTAAGACTTCACCAAATTGAGAATTTGAGACTATGACAGACTTCGACAAAGTTTGACCCAAGGATTTGAGACTTTGGAAAAGTTGACACAAAGTTGACGAGAAGGTTAAAGATTTTGATGGGATCAAATTTAGGTGCCAATAAGTGGGGTTTCGAAATAAAAAATTCATGCGACAAACCTACTAGGTGACCTATTGATTTCTCTACCAAAACTTGAATTTCTGATAGTGACAATTTTAGGTATTAACAATCATTATCATGGTCAACCACTTTATTACTTTAACATGTTAATGTACTATTAATACTTTAATACATTTTCAATGTATTAATGTCTTAAGGTCAAATAGACCAATTTGGTCTTAGTGCACGATTAATCATCATCATCATATTAATTAATAATACTTTATTAATGTATTAATGTAATTCATCAATATATTAATACTTTAATTTATACATTACATTAATGTATTTATGTATTAATATAAATTAATAGACAATTAATGTACTAAGTGATTAATACATCAATACTTTAGTACATTAATGTATTATTACATCAATGCATTAATACATTGATATGTTAGTACATCGATGTATTAATACATTATTAATGTCTTGATACTTTAATGTATTTATGTAAAAATGTATTATTAATGTATTTTACTTTATTAATATATTAATATGATTATTAATGTATTCATTAATTAATACTTTAACACATTAATGACTTAATGTATTTATATATTAATACATTAATTAATTTGTATATTAGTACATTAATGTATTAATGTATTTATGTAAAAATATATTATTAATATATTTTTGTTTTATTAATTTATTAATACTTTATTAATGGATTAATTAATTAATACAATACATTCCCCGAATGGGGTGTCACATCATGCAACAAGGCCACGTGGTATGTAGCCAGTTTGGGCCTTAAATATAGGTCGTCGGCTCCCATCCCCTCACTATTAAGGATGGGAGCAAGCCTGCACAACCAGGCCCATGGGATGAGTCCTCCCACACGAGTGAGGAGGTCGGATGCACAGATCATTAAGAAGGTAGCCTTAATGGCAAAACCCATCATTTCCATCCTCATTAATATCATCGATTTTGGTCAAGGAGACACCCATTTCGAGTTTGAGCTGCAAAAGCCAGACATTTCTACGCTCTGGTGCAGTGACAGCAACCCCATTGTCACTCTGGTCATTGTTCTTCTCATGCACATGTCGAGGGAAAGAGGTAAGCCCCACAGGGGAGCTTCCTGGTATGCCTTTAATGCTTGTCGGAAGAGACAACATATATTTGAACTCGCGTTGTCCATGGCTCGGACGCAGCTCGTCCGCAAAGCCAGGAAGCCCAATATGCCTCCCATGGCCTATGTGGAGGAAATTTTTCCGGAAGAACCAATTCAAGCTCCTCTGAAACACCTCCTCTTTACAGTACCCGACAATTGGAATCCACCAACCTGCTTTCCGGGGGAAATTACCATGAAGGCCACAGGGAAACCGTATAGTTGCCACAGAGGGGCTGACCAATTGGAGGAAACCCCTACCTATTATATCGAAGAAGAAATTCTGGAAGACTTGGATGCAATGACGACAACAAGTGCAGGAGAATTCTCCTTGGGCGCGGGCAACCAGAATGCTCAACGTGGATAGAATTCGTCACGAAATCTGGATGAGGACATGGGAACACAGGGAAGGAACGAGATAGGAGAGGTGGAGGCAATCCGACCAGGAGGTGCACTACCGAAGGATAGCTGGGTGAGGGAGGGTGGCATGGATCCTATGCCACATCGCCTATCCATCATGCATGAAGAATGGTCTGTCCATCCTCCATTCTTCCACCTGCAGCACCTGGAGCAGATGTTCAAATTGAGGAGCTTGGTGGAGGACCAAATCCATCGTGCCATACTAATCAACAAGCGCATCGACATGCTCTATGACACCTACTCCAACAAGCCACTAGGACAGAGGTGCCCGACGTGTGGAAAACCCTTTGTGCTGCTAGCTAGAGAAGGAAAACAGGGAGGAGATGTTGACATGGACAATGCAGCGACCACTGGGTAATTGTTACAATGAATGGTTATGGTTAGAATTTTTGTTTTTCTTAGAGCCAAGGCTCTGTTACTGTCCAAGTTTCATTATGTTGTAAGTCAAAGACTAAGGAAGTATTTTCAGACTGAGGGTTACCATATGTCTTGGTTTCCTCTAGGCAAGATAGATGGCAACCCGTTTTTTTGCCATAAACTGCATAGGAGGCCGATTGTCCCGGTTTTCGTTTACTCGACGGGACAGTTGGCAGTCCAAGCACATTTATATGTTTGAAAGTTAATATAATAGAATCCAAACCTTTTTTACTTAAAAAAAAAATTATGTGTGCAAAGTTCCAATAAAAGTAAAAATGTATTCAAATAATTTTATGAATTTCTTTACTTATCAATTGCTTCATGGGAATCAAAATCTTTTTGAATCAAATATTTTGTAAGGTAAAAGTTTTAATTGTAAATATTTTAGTCAACAAATATTTTTGCAATCCCTTTAGATGTTTAATAACCCAAGAGTTGATAAAGATCTATTTAGATTAATGTTTATATATTGCCCATTTTTTTATATAATCTCGTTGTTTTTAAATTAAATATTTTAGATTGTATGCAAATGATTTTTTTTATTTCAATTTATTGAAGATTATTAATATAACACGTTTGGTTGTTATTGATGATATATCGGAGAATCGTTACCAGTATCTCCATATTAATATAATTTCACCACTTTTTTTTTTTCAAAACTTTATTTTTAAACTAATATTTTTAGGCACATCTTATACCAAACAATATGACAAACTTTCACTAGCCTAAGACATCGTGTGGTAGCAATAATAAGTTTTGAATCTATGAGTAGAGAAAAAAAGATAGTACATAAAAATTCATTAATTGCATGATTTTTTTTCCAATGGTTTAGAATGTCTTGCATTTGGCATATGGATAGGGTCCAATAACATTAACATGATTTGAATATATGAGTAGGTAAAATTACAAATATAGTATAGGTAGGTACAAAAATAGTAGGTGAAGATTACTGTATCACAAAAGGTGAAAATATCACAAAGTTGAGGGGAATGTTCTTGCATTATCTAGGTTTGATAGAGGTAAATTGTTGGCTTATTAGTTGAAGTTAAATAGGTTCCTCGTTAGGCAGTTAAAGAAAGTTTTTTTGAAGGTTCACGTGTCTTAGCCTTTTTGTTTGTGGGGTCTTTTGCATAATTATTTCTTGGGTATGATTCTTATTGTTTGTCTAATGATGAGATAGTAAGTAAGAATTATATCTTGTGCATCACATTTCATTTTATCATTACAATTGCAATGTTATGTAATCTCAAAATTGTGATATTTTCATTTTACTTCCCATACCATAAATTTTCATATTTATTTGTAAATAAAATCTCTTTTATGTTTTATTGGAAGAACTTAATCAAGATCTATCTCAATCGTCAATTTATTAATTACATACATATTACACATTTTTTCTTAGCCTTTAAAATTAAAAGTAATATTTTTCATAACATCATACTTATCAATGAATAATTAATAAATTTAAAAACTTTACTTTTAACTATTCATATTGATGATGATGATGATGATGAACGCCCATTGAGACCGAATTGGTCTATCAGACCTTAAGAGGGTAAGGGATTACTTACAATTCTCTAGAATTTTGTTTCTATGCTCAAAAAGAATTAAGAGAAGCTTTCCAAGATCACTATAGTTTTGTTGAGTTAAAAGGTTAGGAAGGTTGGTAGTGTGACAAATATTTTGAAATTGAGATCTAATCTAGGTATAGGTTGGACAATCTAAGAGAACGTTCTTTTCATATTCAACCTTCTTAGTGTCACAAAGGTGACACACTCTTTCATCCCAGAGCGTTTTAGGAATTGTGTATTTATAAACTATTATAATATTTATATCATTTATTAAGTTGCCAATAATTTTGGATATTCATTAAATATAAGTACAGTAAAATTATCAACATATTTGTTTAATTATAGACTAGATTATAAATATAGATAATATAAATTTTGTTAGCTATATTTTATTTAATTATATACATTATAAAATTTATTTAAATTATTAAATATCAATCATATTTTTACAATTTGATTTGGTGCTCTAGCTCATAGCTTTGAAACCTATACCTCCTTATGAACCATTAATGGTGGAAGGATCGAGAGGGGGAGACGCCCCCTCCTATCATAACATTTTTGTGGGGAGTCATCGCTCTCCTGCTAGCAATACAAGAAACATGATACCAGACACTCAATCAAAACCATCCCCCATGAAAGATGAAAAGTAGGCCGATGTTACTTCCTAGGAAGAAATGATAGATTTTCCAAAGCATGTTATAGCCCAACTGGAATCTCATAGATTCGGTACCTACATATCATAGACAGGAGAAATGCCCCAATTCGAGATCACATCCACCAAAATTGATGAAACCATCCAATTCATGAAAGACTGTGCCCTGGTCTGCAAATTTATAGGCATTTGGCAATCAAAGAAATCTCTCCTTTGGTGGATCAATACTTGATAGAAGCCAAAGGGAGATGTTGAACTCAAGCTAGGGTCGAAGGGATTCTTTATAGAAATATTCAACAAAACAAAAGATTGAGAGTGCATCTTCCAGAATGGGCCATATTTTTTCAATTTAGTTGGTATTTATCTGCGCCTCTGGATAGAGAACTTTATCCTTGCAAAAGAATATTTCTCAGTTGCACTTGTTTGGATCCACCTATGTTCACCGCCTAAGGAATATTGAGATCCAGAAATATTGGAAGGAAAAGGGAACACCTTCGACACCTTTGTCTGTATCGTTGATGCCACACAACATGAAAGATACACCTCCTACGCTAGAATATATGTCTATCTCAATATTTTGAAGCCTCTACTAGTGTATATCTGTCTCTCCCATAGGGACATGGATTGGATCCAAATAATTCATTATGAGAATATCTACTTTCATTGTATAAAATTCTATGTGCATGGCCACCTTTTATGAGACTTCCCTTTGAACACTCCCTAAGACCAACCCGATAATCAAGAGGAAAAAGATGCAGAAGGAATCAAAAAAATCCACCTCCAAATGAAAAATCCTCTAGAAAAATCTACAACACCCTCTTCCAAAGGGACCAATAATCAGTAATAGCTTTGAGACTCTGGTACAAAATTCATAGGATGATCCATAAATCAAGAACCAAGATCAAATACAAGAAGAGAAACAACAAACCAACAACCAAGAACCCAAATTTCCAAAAAATCCCATCAAAATTTGAAGAAAGGTACGGAGAAAGAAAACCCCATCATTGAGGATGACAAGGACATGGCCATCACAGGGGAGGATCAGGAAGATCTAGACAATGGGGATGAAATTGACTTGGGAGATATGGATCTCCAAAGCACTGTGGAAACATGTGCTCAACAAGACACTAATTCAATCCCAGAAACCCAAATCCAATTCTTGACATCGACCCTACTCAAGAATAAATCCAAGGAGAAATTGACACCAAACCCAAAAGTTAAGAACCCTTCTTCCACATCTCTTGGTATCAAGAATTCAAATGTAAAAAGGAAAATCCTAGATCATTAAAAGAAAAAGAAAAAAAGAGGGAGAAAACCAAACCAAAAATTCCTCCAAGAATTGGGGGAATTCTTGGTGAATTTGGGTCGCATCAAACTAATGATAAATAATTTTTCCCCCATACCCCACCCCTCCAAATGAAAGTAATTTCATGGAACATTCACAACCTGAATGGCTTGATCAAGAAAAGATCCTTCAAAACCTTGTTACACAAGGAAATATCATCAATTCTCATGATACATGAAACCAAATGCACTATAGAAGCTCTCCAAAGAATAGCCACCAAATGTTGGCATGGTTGTCTTACCATGGCTCTAGATGTTGAAGGTTCCTCAAGTGGTTTATCTCTCCTTTGGAACCCCAATATGGTCCTCCTATCAAACTTATTTTCAACCAAACAAACCTTAACTGCTAGATTCTGAATGATAGGATTGGATATGGAAGGACTTCTCTCCAATGTCTATGGTCCCCAGACTATTCTAGACAAAAATGCTTTACTTCATTCAATATAGTGGTTAGAACCACTTGTCAACAAAGAAAACTGGATAGTGTGAGGAGACTTTAATAACATTACCTTTCTAGTAGAGAAGAAAGGGGGAATCCAATGTTTGGAGAAGGACTCATATCTCCTCAAGGACACCATTCACAATCTCTTCCTGGTATATTAGGAAGAAAGAAATGAAATATGTACCTAGAACAATTGTAGGGGAGGCACACATTAGACAACATCCTGCCTAGATATATTTCTACTCTATGAATCTCTTATAGCTCAAAAAATAGCCATAGAATCCACCATCCTACTTACCCATGGCTCTGACCATTGGTCGATCTTTCTGGGTCTAGACATCATAACAACCCCCATCAATAGACCCTTCCAATTTGAGAATTTTGGATGGAACACCCATCCTTCTAAGACAACATGGGTTTGTTGTTGAAGGATGCATCCATAACGAGTGGTTCCCCCATGTACAGATTCCAACAATGCCTAGAAAACCTAAAACAAAAGCTCAAGCATTGGAATAAAATAGAATTTGGAGTCATCGTCAAGGATAAACAATAGTTGGAACAAAAAATGGAACAACTCCAACAAAAAATAATCCTACAAGGGTGAATAGAGGAGTTCATAGTAGAGGAAAACCAAATAAGTGCTCAAATCAACATAAGAGAAAAGAAGGAAGAAAAACTATGGAAACAAAAGTCAAGGATACAGTGGCTCATAGTAGGAGAAAAAAATACCAATTTCTTCCACAAATCCATGCTTCATAGAAGGCATCACAAGAGGATCACCTCACTCATGGATAGGGGTGGAAAAAAAATCCTTTGGCATGAAGAGATCCAAGAAGAGATAATCCATTATTATAACACCCTAATGATAGAACCTCAACCTGATCATCAAACAACCATCTAGAAAATCACTTAGAATATTCCAAAGTTGGTCACCTCAGAGAAAAATGCTTCCTTGATAAGAAATATCACCATGGAAGAAGCTAGACAAGTGGTCTTCGAAATTCCCAAAGGTAAATCTTTGGGACTTGATGGTTTTAATACTAACTTTTTTTTATGCTTGATTGTCCTTCATTAAGCAGGATGTTCTAGACATGGTGGAAGATTCAAGAAAACACCTCAATGTTCTCCCAGCCATGAACTCAACCTTCTTATCCCCCGTTCCAAGGGAAGATAAAGTGGAAGATCCAAGTGAATTCCTCCATATCGCTCTTTTTAATGTCATTTACAAAATCATCACCAAAAGTATAACCAACCAAATTAAACCTATCTTTCCTAGCCTCATATCCCAAGAAAAAACCAACTACGTTGAAGGTTGAAAAATTCTTGACAACATAATCCTAGCCAATGAACTAATCCATTCCATGCAAACCACAAAAAAACCTAGAATGTTGATTAAACTAGACATGTAAAAATAATTTGATATCCTCAACTAGGACTTCATTCATAGCATTCTCACATATTTTGGCTTCTTTTCTCCCTGGATAAAATGGATAATGGTCCTAGCCTCCTCCACCTTTTTTTCCATCATCATCAACAACTATGTATCACCCACCTTCTCCTCATAGAGAGGAATCATACGGGGAGACCCCTCTCCCCTTTCCTCTTCATTCTAATGGCAGAAGGGCTTGGACAAGTCATCAAGGTAGCCTTTAGTTCAGGGACTCTAGAAATTTTTTTGTCTGCATGGAGAAGATCAATTCGCTACCCACCAACAATTTGTAGATGATACAATTCTTATGGGCATCCCAACAGTTCGTGAAGAAAAAGCTATAAAAAAAGTCATTGTTGACTTCATGGAAGCCTCTAGGACATCCATCAACAAAGGCAAATCACATGTTTTCTTTGTCAATACTCCTCTTCCTATACAAACTAACCAGGCCATGATTTTGGGATTCCAATCAGGATCGTTGGCCTCCAAATAAGTGGGAGATCCTCTAGTAGAAAACTCTCTAAAGAAAACCTCTTGGGTTGACCTTCTCACAAGGATGACTAAAAATATGGAATGTTGGACCTTCTAGTCGCTCAATATGGATAGAAGACTAGTCTTAGTCAAATATTTCCTTTAGCTGATGCCATTGTACCTCTTTTCATCCCTTCCATCTCCCAAGTACATCCTCAAAGTGATTAGAAATATGCATCGCACCTTCCTCTGGGGTGGAAACAAAGATCAATGCAAATGGGCTCTTATGTCATGGGCCACAGTTTGTCTCCCCAAAATGGTTGGTCTTGGCCTCCATGACCCTGAAGTGCAAGGAAATGCTTTGGGATCCAAACTATGGTGGTGATGGATAAAAAATCCAAAAACTCTATGGGGGTGCCTTTAACAACAAAAATATGCAAGTGGGGAAACATGTAATCAACTAATTTGTATGGACCACTCTCCTCTAGGCTCTAACATCTTCAATATAGCATGCCAAAATAAAGAATTAATCCAAAAACATGGTTTTTTGGAAATACAGAATGGAGAAAAAACCGTCGTTTGGGAGGATTCTTGGTAGCAACAACGCAAATGGTCAGATGATACAGATCTTCAAAACCTTGAGACCACTATGCTAGCATAGAAAAAAAAAAATTGGCTTAGTATTGGCTCCTCGCTACATCCAACACTCAGTGGAATTCATGGCTCCCCAACAAATAATGGCATAACGTTATGGCCCTAGACATACTTCAACTCTTCATGAAGAAGATGAACGAAATGAAAATCAATGTAACCCAACAACAAGATCATTTGGGATGGGGAAACTCAACAACAAAATACTTCACCAAAAGCAAATATTAACTTTAGACAATGGACACAAGAAACATCCCAAACAAGAAATATGGGAAAGAATATGGCATCAAAAATTATGGCCAAAAGTCACAACTTTCCTTGGGTTGTTGGCGCACGAAAGGACCCTAACATGGGATAATATTCTTAAAAGAGAATTATTTGGTCCTTTTATCTCCCCCCTCTATAAGGTTTATTTTGAAAGCATTGTGAATCTCTTCAATTATTTCCATTTTTTTTGAAAGCATTGTGAATCTCTTCAATTATTTCCATTTTATGGAAAGAATATGGGGAAAATGAGAAATGATCTTCAAGCATTCCAGTATGAATCGACATAACATCCAAAACACCATAGAAAATTGGACCCAAAGCATTACTCCAAGCCTGATCATCAACACAACCTTGCAATTGATTTCGGGATTCATGATCTGGGAAATACGAAAGGAGAGGAATGAGGGAATATTCAAGGAGGAACAACTCCTACCCAACACCATCTAGGAAACTATAACCAGGGAGATTCACAAATCTATCCTCGTTAAAAAATGGTCAATGCAAGACTGGAATAACAACCCCTTTGAGCAAAACATCCTAGAAACTTTAATCTTAAATATGAGATTTAAACTTAAATCTGAGCCAGATGCCTCATCCCCCAAAACATGTCTGCATGCCTTGTAGAGCCCCCTCCATATGGTCGCCTCCTCCTCTGGGATTCATAAAACTAAATCTTGACGGTGCCTCCAAAGTAAACCCCAAAGCCACGAGGTATGGAAGATTTTTCTGGGATGAAAAGGATTTGATCCTCTAAAATTATGTAGGAACGATGGGCACAGATAGAAATAATGCATCGAAATCTATAGCTCTTGGAGAAGGACTAAAGATTGCAATAAGGGAACACTATACAAAATTGTTGGGTATGTGTTGTATTCTTTGAATGATTAGCTTGAGTGTCTCCTATGTTGCATCAGGTGCACAAGGGGGTTTTAGGGGGGGCACCAAGCCCCCTTGAGAATTTTTTTATTTTTTTTTCCTCATTTTTTGTGTTGCCTCGATTTTCATGTTCATTGTTGGGCGGTTTTTCGGCACATGGTTTTT
>CBVK0100646364.1:0-13282 GCA_900067695.1 Picea abies
TGTAAAGGAATTTGGCTTATAAATAAAATAATATCATTTCCAAGATTTCCCCCCTTTGGCCCCTCTTATCTCCCTCTTGTTCCTCTAGCATGGAATCATACCCCCTCATAGTTTTATTCCCTTGTGTCTCACATCCAACGATGTATTTTTTAATTAATGCATATATCATTTACATTACTTGACCCTTGGCCATATTATCTGGATCACCAATCCAAATCACATATTTACATTACATTTCATTTATGGGGATCAAAACTTGGGAGTTAAATTCCCCTCCCCCTTATTTTTGCATTGCCCTTAGTGCACATCACCATACATGTATATGTATACATATCATTCTTACACTAGAAATATGTCTACATCAAAATTTTAAACCCAATTCCATCCACATTGCATCTTCCATCTCCATTAGACCTTTGCTTGTCTTGTGCCTTTGTTCTTGAGCACCGTGTCTTCTTGTTGTCCAATATACGTGTTGGGTGTATCTTGCATTGCACTATTTTCCTTGGAATAACACCATCTTAGGGGGGTTTTTTTCCATGTACTTGGCTCATGTATTTATTCTTCATATATTCCCATAACAGTTATCTAGAGAAACATACATGTTATATCCATTAAGATTTTGCAATTATCTTATTCAAAGGAGTTCATAAAACAACAATGTAAGAAGGTATTCAAAAATAAATATACTCTTCCAATGCAATTTTAATTCAATACTTATCTATGTGGTTACTTCCCTACTTCATGAGGCTTCCATGGACAAGAATTTATCTCATTGTTCTTTCAACCATGCCCTTTTAATTTCAGCCATCATACCACATGTGTTTTCTGCAACAATTTCCTTCATGTAAGTTTCCTCTTCCTTGTCACACTCACCCTTCTAGGATTAGGAATTCCTTTTTATGATAAACAGTCCCTCGGGTGATTTATCTTGCCAAGGTTTTCATGTGCAAGGAGAGTGCTAACTTACTACCAGGCATCGCTTGCCAATTATTAATCAATACTATTTGGGAACCACATGGTTATAACAACCTTCTTTCTGATCTTTGTTTCTTTCATCCACCATCATTTTTCCATAACTTTGTTCCCTTAACAAAGATTTCATGTAGTCCATCTACATATAACTATTTTGGCATGCACTTATTTTACTACATTTACAACATCTCCTGAAATGATATAGAATTCATGAGTTAGTAGGAACTTCATCATTTCAATTGTTAATATATTTATTTCAATGTAATATTACACAAGAATTACTTCACACAAATATCAATTCACACTATAAATTCAACTACTACAATCAAGCACACACACACACACACATTTACATTTGCAGACTTTCATATCCATTCATGCATCCTTGCATTAACTCTAGAATATTGTATTCTTGTGTCATGTATCTCACCATAATGAATTAGAAGGTCTATCCAATGCTTTGACACATCATTCGGCCACCTCCCCAACACTTTATCAATAGAAACCTTACTTTTTATCTCAACACAACACTAGGAATACACCCTCTTAGTGCTCTTCAGTGTTGGAAATAAGGTTACAGCCCAAGATGGAAATAAAGGTAGGGAGACCATTGGACACTTGTGTAGAGATATAGCCTTTCCATATTCAAACATATTATGGCCTCACATGACATGTTGACATTCACTTCTATATAAATATTATATCTCTTGACCTACCTCGGTTATTAACTCACACCAACACATATTGAAATTCTATTTTATCTTATACAAATGCATCCAAAAGATTATACAATATGTATATATTCAAAGTATTAACACCAAGTGGTATATATTTTCCATGAAAGAATTCAAATTATATAGTTGTATCAATTCAAGTATGAAATTCTAACTAAGGAAATTCTTACCGAAATTCTCTTCAACACTTATGCAACACAAGCATATTAAATTTATACTTACATGGTTTCCATCAATTAATTTGTGATGTTACCTCATCAACTGGTGTTTTTTAGAGGCTCATAGGCTTCCTTACCAACCTCTTGATCAACATTCTTTTATTCCAATATTTTCTTCTTATTGACTTTCATATGTAGCAACATCCTTATCATTTTTAGCCATGCTACCATCCTTTTTTCCTGGACACACAATCCATTATTAGCAAGTTTTATCAGCATAAATATTTAGTTCATATATAATCAACAAACCACTCTAGTATGTATGCATATTATGTGTGATTAAGATTTCCTATATTCACTATGCGTCACTTTAGTATTCTTACTAGTGCACATTTAATCCATATATTCAATCTCTTTCATGTTCATCATTCTCATGCTTTACTACTTATTACATATATCATATGTTTCAACATTAAGGAAATATATTAAAATAGAAAAAGATGAGTTCAAAAATTCCCCCTCATTAACATGGTTTCCTTGCTAGCCATGTTCCTCCTTTGTTGATACAACAATATCATCAGATTCATGTAGCTTCTTATGTCAATTCACAACTTCCTTTGCTATCTTTGGTCATCCCCAATTTCCAATGGATTCTTGCACATTATGGGCTCTTACTTATTCAATGTTTCTCCCTTTTTCTGAGCACCTTCCAGCTAAATCCGACTTTACCAATTTATATTTCTATCCAATAAACATTATTGACATTTAATAATGAAACATTTTCTTACTTTTTTGGGTCAATTGTACCCAACCTTTGTTATATGAACTTTCCAACACTTGTAGTGCATTAACCATTCTCTTCTTCTTCCTTGACCAATTGATCTTTAAAATTGACTTCTTTAGTCAATATTCCAACATACTGTAATGTTGCATCTATATCTCCTTTTCCAATATTCATATAAGCTACTTTTCTTTGCACCCATTTGTAACTTCATCCAGATCATCCAACTTTTTTCTATCATTGCTATTCATGCTCTTCCATTTTCAAATGGTTTTCTTGCAAATTTAATCTGTTTTGCAACAATATCAAACATAAACATATGTCTTCCTTCTCATGTGATTCTTTAACATTCATATTCATTGAGGTCATAGTTTTCCTTTAGTGTTGTAATAGACTTCAACTAACTCAACCATTCACATTATAACATCTTCTACCATTATCTCAAGTTGTTCCTAGCTTGGTCCAATTATGGAGTCCACTTCATTTAATGGGACAACTCTCTTTTAAGTCTTATTGCATCACTATAGAACCAACATGTACATGATATATTTCCCTATTTCTCCATTGGAACCCTTTAGAGTGAATTAATATTCATTATTCCACCAATTGAATTTCTTACACTTGCACCATGATTCCACTGTGAACTATGTTAACATAAGTGGATTTCTTGCTCTTAATTTATTTATAAAACAAGTTCTACTTCCTAGATGGAAATTCTTCCAATTCTTCATATATTTTCCCACATAGGTGATGCACCCATCTCATAAGCATCACAAAAGTTCTTTTATCACAATCATGCATTGTAATCATCATTATTTAATTTCCCTTTCTCTATATTTAGGATTAAGATACTTACCCTACCCCATGTGTATCTTAGTGTCACCCTTTACCTAATGGTTTGATACATGCCTCTTATTTTTTCATGGGCACTTGGTTATTCATAATAACCAGTTGTAATGTTCATGATCCACACACCTTTTTTTCTTCATGTAGGTATCCTCCATACTTTTGATAAACATTCTTTTGTGGCATAATATAATTTAGATACACTAATCAAGTTGTCCTATGACTCTTCATACCTGTTGCCATTCTTTTTCTTCATATATTTTCATCTACAAAATCATTCTTTGTCTCTTCTTATGTATTTTGATTCACACTTACTAATTACAATGAATGTCCTACAAACATTCTCTCCTTCTTTATCAATACACTAGATTTTTGGATCTCTTTACTCTTTATCATTGAATCTGGAATCAGATCTACATCAAAACTTAAATTTTTGCATCCATATGATTTGATTCCTTCTAATCATACCTTTCCATAACACTCTTGTTGAGTGTCCATACCCAATAATGGTACTACCTCAATTGTAAGTATTCAACCATTTTTTATTATCATGCTTTTGCACCTCTGGATGTGCCTTCATATCATTACATGTGCACCATTATGAAATGCATGCATCCTTCCTTGATTTTAATTCACATATGGGATGCATATTTTTCATTTGGAAATATTTTTCTAACAGTAATATTGTTTTGGAAATCTTCTTCATTGAACAGTTGCATTGCTCATTGAGCCCATATGTCATGTTCTTTAAACTTTATCAATCAACTAGGTACATGTTTGGAAAGATTGAATATTCTATCATGAATTCCTCTTAATTACCTTTCCAATGATTACTCCCTTTCTCAATTATAATCTCCGAGCATAAATTTATAGTCTTCTAAAGTTTGTCAATTTACCCATTTTATGCACCTTTCTCCCTAGTGCAATTAAGCTCAAACACCAACGTTTTCCACTTGTAGAGGAAAATATGGAAATAACAAGAAAATTTTTTTATGAGGAATTGATAATAATGTTGACTATGAGTTCAAAGGAACTCTCATATTGTTGATCTGATAGTCTAATTAAAAACTACAACAATATGGAAATGACAACTTTGCAAATTTTCACCATTTTTCCAGACTTGGAATTTTCTATCCAAATTGACTACCTCCCATTCTGATCATTTATGGAAAACTCTCACCAATAAAAAATTATTTGGATTGATGAGCAGATAAAGTTTTGATTACGTAAATTTTTCCAATTTTTCCATATGTGTCCCTTTTCCTCCAAAAATCCCAAAAATCCACCAATGTGGCCCAAAATGGTGGATTTTTCCCTATTTTGGCATCTCCACTCCAACCTCCTTGGAATCGATCTAATCCCTTCACTGGTTATTTTCATTTCAAATTTTCTAGCACCCTATAAAATTCTCACTATTAACAATTACCTCACCATTGAGCACCTCCTACTCTTTAAAAACCTCTAATTTGGATTTTCTAGCAAATTGGTGCATAATTGGCTAGTGTCCCTCTTTGGAACTTTTGTAGCCCTTGACTCTATGGAAAAACCTATAAATTTTCATATTATTCAATTATTCTACTCTTTTTATGGAAAAAATATGATTTTGGCTCCAGAACCCAAAAAATGTCATCTTCTTCTGAGTTATTATGCTCCTTTTATGGCCAAAGTATGATTTTGGTTCCAGACTTAGTTTAAAAAAAAACATATGATACATTTTGATGATGTGGAATCCATCTAACATGGTTGCTAATGTGGAACCATGGGTCCACATGTAACCCTAAGGTGATGCCATGTCACTCCCTTGGCCACCTTAGCCCTTCCCTGCCATCCTCCATCACCTTCCTCCTTCTTTATTCTCCTCCATCACCATTTCTTCTTTTTCCTCTTCCCTCCTCTTTCCTCTTTGTTTCTTCCTTTTAATTTAATTTATTTTAATTATGGGCTCCACCTATACCTAATTATCCACATGGCATCTTTCTGACTGTAGGTGGGACTAGGTCCGGTGGGACTAGGTCCCACCTCCTCTTCAATGCCCCTACTTGGAACCCATCCATTAGTTGTGGTGATGGATAGGTCCCATTTGACACCTTCTATTTCCTCAGTGCATAAATTTCTCATGTGATATATTATACGATGGAGGATAAAGGATGATCAATGACCCATAATGATCTCATTCCTCAAGGTCAAGGGATGGTAATGGTGAAAACGGTATCAACACACCAAACTACCCTCATCATACGTGTCAAGATCTTGCTGAAATTGATCCATTTGAGAAAATTTCAAAACTGCTTAGTTTTTTCTTTGATACCACTTATTGTTTTGGAGTTTCCCACCTTGTCATTCGTGGCCCCTACACCATCCTCAGGCCCACCATCATGCAATCCAAACCCCTCAATATTTCCATTATGGCATTCCATCCTACCACCATGGACTTCCATTGTGGCAGTCCACATCATCTAACACATGGCCTCCATGTCACCAAGCATGGAAAAATCCCCAATTTCTCAAAAATCCCAAAAATTCTCAAATTTTTTAAAATGCATAATTTTGAAATTTGATGTGTGTGCTAGCATGAAATATTTGTTTATGCTTTATTGGGATAATTTCAACCCCTCACATGCCCAATTTATGCTAATACTTGACCCTACAACTTATTTTGAGCATAATTCGACATGAATTGCATAGAAATTTGGGGATTTTTCTAATTTCCCCAAATACCTCCATGGTCATTCCCCAATTATTAAATATGACTCTATGTCTCAACATTTTTGCAAATTATAGGCATAAATTTTATTAGATTTCTGAGACTTAATTTCTTCCAATTTCCAAGAAATTTCCCCAATTTCACACAGGGAATTTTGTCAAATAATTTGCAAGCATACTATGAAGTTTTTTCCACTGCAATTTTCTTACTTTACACCTATAGAGTTTTTCCCATACATCATGAGTGATATAACCATTCTATGATACCACTTTGTAACATAGCCATCCAACCATGTGCCCCCTAGGATGGAGGGGCACTAGAAAATTTCACCAAATTTCCTTTACATCACTATACCATACATCTATGATACAATATTAATGTTATTTCCTTCCATATAATAAAATTACTTATGAAAATTACATGCATACTCATGCATAATTCATTTAAACATTCATAAAATGTATTCACAACAATTCATTAAATGTACAACATTTAACTTTTATAAAGAATATACAACAATTGGCTTCTAACATGGGATGTTCCTCCCATCTGTAGGCATTGTTGCAACGGGTATTTTTACAACAGGACACCCCCCAATTTGGGGCTATGAGTCCACAAGGATGAATGAGAATTCTCTCAACCCATTTCCCATTAATTTCCCATCATATTCACTCATGAAATGATCCAAATCAACAACTCTCTTTCCACCTTCAATTTGCATAACCTAGAGAAATGGGACCCCTTCTCTAAAATGCAATCCCTCAGGATATCACATTTCTTTCATTGGCTCCAATTCAAACTAGCTAGGAAAATATCAATGTTGGGATCTACAGAGATTATCAATGAAAATTTTCACAACAAAATTACATGCAACCCATTTCATCCTTCAGTTACATGCTCAACTCTCTCCCCTGCAACTTCAATCATGCTCTCCCTAATGATCATAATCAATGAAAGAATTATGGACAACTCCCAAAACTAGGGAATAAGTATGCATGGCTCCAACTAGACACTTGACACTCAAAAAACTCCATTCAACTACCTTAGCATGTATTCCAAGGTTGATATGCCTTTTACATAAGCTAATGTAAAGGACTTTGGCTTATAATAAAATAATATTAATTCCAAGCTTTGGCTCCTTTGGGACCCCTTATCTCCCTCTCGTTCCTCTCTTGTGGAATCATAGCCCCTTATCATTTTAGTCCCTCACATCTCACATCCAATGATGTATATTTTTATTAATATGTACATCATTTACATTACGTGACCCTCGGAAATATTATCCATCTCACAAATCTAAATCACATTTACATTACAATACATTTATGGGGATCAAAACTAGGGTGTTACTAGTTCAACCATTCAAAAATAATACAAAAAAAGGGGTTTATTATGAGATCGGGTGCAAGAAAAAATTTTGGAATACAAAGGAAATTCAAATGAAGAAAAGGGATAGATTTTGAAGTTGGGCCCAATCAATGAATCGAGATTCTAAAGGGAAATTTATCAAAGAAAAGGGATTGATTATGAAATCAGGCCCCTTAAATGAATTAGGGAAAAAAGTGGAAGTCAAATAGAAAAATATGGATCGATCAAAACATCAATCCCAATTAAAATATCAACACTACTAGTTGAAAGGTAATGATCTATAAATTGTCATGGACTTTCCACTGGATCATTTCATCCCAATAGATCTTACAATATTTTGAAATATTTTACTATGCTATTCATTACCTTAGATATAACATTTATTATTGTTATCTTAGTGGTTAAAATTGTGGAAATAATTGAAATTACAATGAAGGAACAAGAAAATGAACACACCATCCACACAATTTAACACAATATGTGACCTGGGAAACCCTATATGGGAGAAAACCTAGTTATAAGGTGAGGCTTTTTCTCTAGTCTCTTTTTTTGAATTGTAAAATGCAAGTACAAAGAAAGGTTCATTCACTATGGAGTTTCCATGGACACTGTGGCATGAATGGTTGTGACAAAATATTCTAGTTCCTATGTTATGCTTCAATATCCCACTCCTATATGCTCTACTCAACAATGGAACAATAACAATACAAAAATAATGGAACCCCATTTCTTCCTAGTGGCCTAGTATTTAACACAGCTTTATAGTTTTCTAGGGTTAGGGTTAGTGTTTTTTCATGCATCAACCCTCAATTAGTGTTAAAGTTTTGGACCCTCTATAACATTCTTGAAACTCACACATGAATATCCCCACATGTGTGAGAAATGGGGGCTAACATGGAATCCATTTAATATCATGGTGGTCAACAAGGTAGGTCAAGTTGTGGGAGGCACAATTTCCCACACATACTCTAATTGAGGTGATTTTCACATCGTTGGAAATATTTTGGTGTGTAGAATAGCGTTGAGGGGTTTCAATCTATTTTACAAAATTTTGACCCAAAAAGTGCAATTTGATGCATGAAACTAGCTCTAGAAGGTTCTAGACCCCAAATCACTAAAATGGGCCTTGCAAGACAATTCCTCTAATATTTCCACCTAGAAAATACCAATATAGATGAAAAGTTATATAATGATGCATTTTTTTATCTTCCATTCCCATTTAGGGAATATTTTTGTCTTTAAATATTTTACTAAATGAGGTGAGGGAATTTTTCCTCTACCTTATCCATAGAGTACCATTTGGCCTTGATTATAAGTTTTCCTGTCAACCCTATATGTCATAGTTCATGCTACCCCCGTCTATTATTTTTGTACTTTTTCTACAAACTGTATCTTCTACCAACTTTGCATGAGCTTCTGGTGATAAGTCTTCTATGGTAGGTAGGACCTACTCGGTTTCTTTATCCAACATGGAAGGCTCATAGAGTTTCATATTTTCCACATTCAATACTAAGTAAACACATATATATGGGGGTAGACTAAGTGTGTAGGAATTATCACCCACCTTCTCCAATACCTCAAAAGGGCCATAACACATAACCTTGATCCTCTTAATAGGACCATATAGCCTTTTTTTATTCACATGCAATCAATTTCTATATACCACCTTGAATGTTTTCTCAATTCTATGCATATCATGTTAGGCCTTGTAATTTTCATGTGACTTTGTTAATGTTTCTTGTACTTGCAAATGGATCTATCCAATATTTTGAACAAATCATTTTTCTTTTAATGCACATCCTATGATTTCTTCCCTCACTCCTCCTTGTTGTATATATAAAACATCTAAGGGTGAAGGTGGAAAATACCCAAGGCAAGTTTCAAAATGGGACTTACTAGTATAAGTGTGGTTTTCTTTGTTATAGGAGTGTTGAATATAAATAAAAATTTTGTCCCAAGTCTTTGGATGCTTCTAATTATAACCCCTCAAAATTTAAACCAATGTGTTATTGACTACTTCTATCTTCCCATATATTCATGGATGGAAATTTGTATATCTCTTCAACTTGGTGTCCATATTCTCCCAAAGTGTAGTCCAAAATCCATTGAGGAATATGGTATCGTTATTCAATATGATGCTCCTTGGTATGCCAAAGTGCACCCAGGCCTGTTCAAAAAACATGTTTATTTATTCTTTTCATTTTGTGGTCTTTTTACAAGGAATAAGAATGCACATTTTGTTGAACTTTTCAAATACGACAAATAAAAAATTCATACCCATTCCTATTTTTTGGAAAACCAACCACAAAATCCATAGAGATGTTATCCCAAGGTCCAGTGGATACATGTAAGGGATTGTATAAACCTCTCTTTCCATTAATAGGATTGATTGTACAACAAAGCATGCATCCTCTAATAATATGAGCTAAATATTATTGCATTTTAAACCAATACACATACCTTGTAAATTGGAAAATGTCTTCCCAACAAAAAATCTCTTTCAATCTTGGAGGTGTGAGCCTCTTTGATAAGAGTAAATATATCACCTTTAGGAATACAGAGCTTGTCTGGATTATAGAGAAACCCATTCTAAAGATGATAGTTATCCTTACCATCAACTTCTTCTACATGAATTTGAACCTATATCTACTTAAGGACCTCTTTAAAGTCTACATCTTCCATGTATGCCTCTTTGTATGCATCATGGGTAAAAGTATCCATGTGCATAAGAGTTCCCAAATATATAATATTGGATGTGGGTGGCCTTGAAAGCATGTTTTACAACTTATTATATATTCTCTTATTATATTTGATGACTAGATGAAGTTAATACAAAATCCCCATCCATTTGTGGTGTGTGGTTTGTTGAAGCTTACTCTAGGCCTAGAAATACTGCAATGGATGGTGATCAGTGTGGATAATGGTTTCCTGGCCTATTAAATAGTGCTTCTACTTCTTAACAACTTGAACCATGGAATATATTTATCATAGATAGGGTAGTTTAGAATTCCACCATGAAACATTTCAAAATGATAACATACTAGATTACCTCCTTGCATCAACACTTGTCCCATAATATATCCACTTGCATCTATCTCAAATTCAAAAATATTCTACAAGTTAGGAAATGAAAGAACTAGTGCTTGATTGATCTTCCATTTCATCTCATCACAATATTTATGTTGATTATTTCCCCACCAAAAACAGTTACCATTGTTGGAAAGAAGTGGTGCAACTGTAGCTAAAAATGATGATATAAACTTAAGTAGGTACTGCACTATGGAAATGAATCCCCTATCTTCATTAATATTAGTATGATATAGTGACTTGAGGATGACGTCCATATTTTTGGGATCTATCTTGAGTTCCCATCCACCAATCACATACCCCAAATACACCAATGAATGTTGAGAACAATCACATTTGAGGTTATCCAAAATATGATGATTTTTCAAAGTCTCTAACACTTACATGAGATGTGATATATGATCTTCCCAGGTAGATATATAAACAAATATATCTAAGTATACCATAACAATTGAATCTAGAAAGGGAGACAATACATCATTCATCAAACACATAAATTTAGTTGGTGGATTACATAAACCAACATGAATTAGAAACCATTCATACAAACATTTCCTTGTCTTAAAGGAAGTATTCCAAGTGTCTTATTTGCTAACTCATACCTGGTGGTATCCAAATTTGATATCCAACTTGGTGAAGTACTTGGCATGATGCAACTAATCTAGAAAATCATCAATCATGCATAGAGGGTACACATTCTTAAGGGATATATTGTTCAAATATCTATAGTTAGTACACATTCAACAATTCCCATCCTTCTTGGGTACTATAATGATAGGTGACCCACAAAGTGAGTTTCTTGGTCAAATTTCTCCTTACTCCAATAGTTGCTACAATTGTTTATTCACTTCATCTTCTTCTAGGACTAATTGTCTATATTGTTGAGCACACACTTATACTGAGAGGGGAGTGGTGAATCGGTATATGATTTTTTTATTTTTTTTCAAACATTCATCAACAATAATAAAACAATCACATATGATATGTATTAACCGCAAAACATGAAACACAATATTTACATGGAAACCCTTTTGGGAGAAAACCACAAACTTCTCTTTGTAATTCTTTGTAGGAACCAACCTACTGTTACAAATATTTATATGCACCAACCTATTGGATACACCAATCCCCACTGGTACAAATCCTGGTAGGCAACAACCTACTCTTACAAATATTTGTAGACACCAATCCCCACCCCTAAGTAACAACTTAGCAAGAGACACATATCTCTTACAAATATTCATAGACAACAATCTACTAGATACAATAATACCCACTTCTAACCACCAGCTTAGAAAGAGACACCAATATATTATAGATATTTGTAGAGACCAATCTACTCAAGACATCAATCCCCATCAGTAAGAACCAACTTAGCAAGAGACACCAATCCATGAGTTGCACCAACCTTCATTGAGTCTTCTTTTTATTTATTCCTTCACCAAGTCTACTTGTTTCTTCTACCATTACCAGGTCTAATAACTACTTCTTCCTTCACTGGGCCTACTCACTACTTCTGTCTTTACAAGGTCTGACCAAAATTTGAATTTCCAAATGGAAACTTTCCCAAAGCTTATTGTTTTGGGTCTCTTCCTAAGAACAAACTTGTACGACATGTCATATATCCATTTTTTCAAATATGATTCTGAAATTTATACCTAAGGTACTTTTGTACGCCTACTATGTTCTATGAAATTTTCACAGTCTAAAGAGTCCTAGAAAAGAAGTTATAGTGAAAATGAAAAACTGACATGATTGAAATTGATCTTAGGACCATTCAAAAACTATAACGTCCAAAGAAAATATCTCAGAAAGTAAAGAGAACCAACATCTAAAATTTTCGCCTGAAGCACTTATGTATCTCTTCTTTGTTCTGTAAATATTTACAATGGAAAGAGTCTCAAAAAATAAATTATAGTGAAAATTTGAAACTAACCTTCTTGAAACTGATTTTAGGAGCATTTAGGAACCCTAACTTCCACAGAGAATATCTCTGAAAGTACAGCGAACCAACATATGTACTTTTTACCTGAGGTACTTATGTGTGTTTCCTCTATTATATAAAAATTGCATATTCTGAAGAGTCCCAAAAAATAATTTATAGTGAAAATGACAAACTGACCTGTTTGAAACTGATTTCAAGAGCATTTAGGAACCCTAACTTCCACAGGGAATATCTCTCAAATTATAATGAAACAACATATACAATTTTTACCAGAAATAAAGTAAGATCTCTCCTCCATATATAGAAATTTTGAAGGTATGAAACATATTAGAAAATAAAGTATAACAAAATTTCCAAGATGAAATATTTGAAATTGATTTCAGGAGCATTCAGGAACCCTAACTTCCACAGGGAATTTCTCCAAAATTATAGCGAAATACCATATGAAATTTTTACCAAACATACACCAATATATCTCCTCTAGACAATAAACATTTCAAGGTCTGAAATGTCCCAGAACATAAGTCATCACGAAAATTCCAGGATGACCTGAAATTGATTTCACATCTCTTCCCTTTTGGAATGATATTCAATCTTTGCTCATCCGTTTTCACATGCCTGCTCTCTCTCAATACTTTCTCTTTTTATACTTTTTCATAACCATTCATGAAGGGACATGTCCAT
>CBVK0100646446.1:0-11252 GCA_900067695.1 Picea abies
CCACCTAAATATCATGTGGTCCCGGAAATATGTCGTCCCAGAAATATGTCATCCCGGTAATATGTCGTCCTGGAAATATGTCATCCCGGTGTGAAAAACAATTTCGGGGGAGCTTCCCCTGAACCCCCGCGTGGGGGGCTCCACCCCCCCTCTAACCCCCTTGCGTGCCCAGCGCAGACGCTAAGACACTACTACTCGTGCAAAGAATATAACACATACCCAACATTTTATGCAGGGTTCCATATTGATTGGTTTTCTTCTTTTCCAACTCTACTTTTTCTCATTGTTGATATATTTCTTCTGCTTCTCTGGATTTATTTGCTCTGTCCTCAACTTTTTATGCTTGTTCTCTTTATTTATCCTCTAGATTATCCTTTTCCTTCTCCATTAACATTTTGAATTTCTCCTTCACTATATTTCTCTCTTCATATTCTTCCTATTGGATATTTTCCTTGGTCGGTTCATCCTCTATCCTTTGTAATACTTCTTTAAAAAACAAATCCCCTTTCCAAGGTTATTCTATGAATTTCACTTCATGAATGACTTGTTGTGTGAGATTGACTAGTATTACATTGGCATACACTACATTGAGTGGATTGTGCCCCTTTAGGATCCCCATGCACAAACTCATTTCCCTCAAGGCCTTGGCTTCCTTTTCAGCATGGGTTTTATTTAAAAAGTATATATTCCTATGTGTAGTGATAAATTTGGCTAGTATTTCTTGTTTTTCTATAATAAATATGTTGTGATCCTCTTTTCTATAGTCTAGTATGAAATTTCTCCAGCTAACAACTTGTCAGGTACATACATGGGAAAGAGATGTGCCAGCCCAATACTTCCATATACCCTAAAATAATAATTATTATTATTAACATACCATTACCCTATCTCTCTTAGGGTTCTTATGCCCCCATGAGATATCCTATGTGGGTAAATCCTAAAAATCACCTTATACAAAGAAGATAATAAATAGTCATAGATGTGTGGAAATATTGTTTGTAATTTACATCCCACAATTCTGAGAAACAAATATGAATTGGAGGGTGACTTGGAGTCCAAATCCACTCAAAATAAAGGAATGGTGTGTAGAGTAGTTTTCATCAATAAGATATGCCGACATATAAAAGACAGGGTTTTTCATACCTGGAGCCTCCTTGGATTTGTTAAAAATGCTAAAAGCTGGTATGTTCACCTAGTTTAACACTTGTCCTATGTTCACCACCACATATTCCATCAAAAACCACTCCATCCTAAAGTGTGAGCTAGTTTCTTCACCGTATATCCTCCATATCATTGTGTTCATCAACCTGTATGGTCTCTTTATATATTGAGCTCAGATATATATATGTATCCCTCTTTAACTTGTCTTATCTCACCAACATACCAATTTTCCCTCAGATCTTCGAAGTCTTCATTCTCTACCCTAAACTTCTTTAGAAAGGATTTTTCAATGATATTGTAGGCTTAGGGTTTTAATACCTTACTGAGATATCTTCAGGCTTCAAGGAAGAGATTATAACTTTGGACTTGTTGATGATGATGGTCGTCTCTTTATAGAGGTGGGTAAAACATCACCATGTAGCATCATTGTAGGGGAAGATCATCGGGCGAGCTACCATAATGTGAATGTCTCTTCTTATGATATTCATATATTCATATATCTCTTCATCATCCGATGGATAATACTTGTTCTATAATATATGATATAGTTTTTGGTACCTAGGTGTTGGTTTCACGAATTCACGAATTCACAAATAAAACCCTTAGATACTGGCCCTTTCAGCATCACTCATAAGAAAGTGAAGTCTCACCCAAGGTATCAATGGGAACTGCAAGAACCAGGTTTCCGCAGTGATGAAGGGATGTGAGGTAGTCCTCATAAACATTATACTTAACATATCTTATATCATGTGCACAAAAACATAATAACATGTAACATATTGAGAATAAAATACATACATCATATGCATGAAATAAACAGAACAAAAAACACATCATGACACATAGACACCATATTTAACATGGTTCATTCAATATAGGATACGTCCACAATGATTGAATTCTTATTATAATATTCAAAATCATACATTACAAAATATGTGCATTGTGCTCATACTTCATTCCCTAGTTGTTCTCCTATCTCTCTCTCTATATATATACATTTCTTTTCACTCCTTCATTCTTGCATACATTCATACATACTTATTCAATATCTCTTTTTCTATGATACCTTTTTCTACCCCAAAACCCTGACATATTTATACAATTACAATAGGGATTAGCCCGTATCAATGGACCCAAAATGCCTAATGACTTCAATGATCTTCCTTCCTTTGTACATGTTGATCCCTTAAAGTGTGCCAACTATCTTTCCTTCTTTTGCACATGTTTCACGGTTCCCAAAAATGGTCCCAAAATCTCGTCCCAATAGGCCCCCAACACTCACTTGTGGCTTGTCCCGATCCACTCAGTCCTTCTACTGCACTCCCTTCCACGTCGCAATGAACTTATCAAAAGTTTCATTTTTGGTTGTGACATTCTCTTTTTATTTTGATTCTTGTGTCAATATCCCCTCTACTATTTGTGTGGTAATGGGCATCTTTAGTTTCTCTGCACTTTCTTGCACTTATTGCTTCATTATTCCTTATGCAACTACAAGTTGTCATGTCACCAGAAAGGCCTCTTCCTGTAGTGGCTCAAGATTTTTTGTAAGAGTTTTTTGTTCATATCTTGTTTGGTTTATCTCTTAGTGAAACTGCCTATTCTTAGCTAATGCAACCATTCTTTCTATTGGTGGTATACTCCTCATTGTATCTTTGATCTTTTGTGCCTTCTCCTACACAGTCTGTAACCTTTGTTCTAATGCTTGTAGCTATGCATTCTCCAAAAAATGAGTACACACTTGTGTAATATCTCCATACAACTTTGTGCATTCCTCATCCAAGATCCTAATGCTCTCCAAGGTCATCATGGTTGTCTTATACCATTTTCCCCTTTCATCTAGTGGGGTACTTGGTGTTGTGAGATCTTCCCAATCTACTATCTTTGTGTGAAAACCCTGATTGGATTTTCTTATATTTGCTACTTTATCTTCCAAGGGAGTATCTACTTCCATTGGTACCTATGGGAATTTTTTGTTATCTACTTCCATTGGTATCCTACACTTCTGATTGCAACCTTTTTGTTTTCTACAAGGTCTTGTCTTGTTCCAGCATGAGTTTACTATACTCTACAAGTAGTGCATCGTTGTCTAAATTTACTTTGGCCAACTTCATAAAAGTTGACTATGTGCGCAAATGGATCTCTTGTGTGACACTTGTATGTAATGTAGATAGTACGTTTATCAGTACCTATGATAAAACTAAGTCAATATGTCTTAATTCTTGTGCATTCTCCTCAATTTCCATCGTGGGGAAGTCTATGCCCCCTGTAGATATCTTCATGATTTGACGCTCTGCTAATGTTGATGGTGGTTGTGATGTTGTCGATTGTGACTCTGTTTTATTTTCTATTCTATCTGTATGTTCTTCTTTCATTGTTTGGGATGGCACTATATTGGTTGATTCCAAAATATGGCACAGTGTAGCTATTTATGCTTACACATTCATATGTATTTCCTCTTGTTTCTACGCAGCTCGCATAAATTATTCTTCAATTACTTCTTTGACCTGATCCCCAATATTTTCCATGTCATCCTTAATGAAAGCTTGGATAGGGGTTTCCTTTGAGGCTTTCCTCTTCTTATGTTTATGTATTCACTCCTTAGGATTCTCCTTTCTCTTCATTCTAGTGGGCGGTGTTGTTTGAGTTTCTCATGGACCATTCCCTTGTTATTCATGTTCATGTTCTTCTTCTTGATCCTTCTCTTGTTGTTGTGTCTCCTTCTACGTTGTTTCTGTCACTGGGTTTTTCCATTCAGCTTCTTAGAAATTGACAATCTGGTTGAAATCCTGTTCTGTCATTCTGTAGCTAGTTGGGAACCATTTCTGATCCAGATCCCTCTTTTCTTGAATGTACATGTGGTGCAGCCATGCCTTGAATCACATGATTTCTTTGTATGCTTCAACTATCGTAGGTAGAATGCACGGTGTATCTTGATAGATGTAGAAGATGATATTTTTGCTCATTTGTCTATTCTTATGTGTGGTATGCCACAAAGAAACATATATTTCTTCCAGGAATAGTTCATGCATACCTTCCAGGAATTGGGTTTCTTTCTGCTCCCTCCAGGCACCTAACTCAATTAAAATAAATAACCAATAATAATGAAAATTTGTTCCTTTCTCATGTGCTTCCCTACAGTCAGTAAAGAACCAATTCACAAAAACTATTTTCCAGTTCATCTGCACTCTTGTTTCTCACTTTTCTGCTGCTACTATTACTCCTTCTAGCACCTAATCTCCTATACATTTCCTTAGTAACTTGCAATCCAACACATGTGTCACAAACTTGAAAGAATCATCATTGATACTCACTATGTACAATATGTGCACTCCTCTATGTGTGCCATATTTTTCCTTCATCCTTTATTCTAATTCTTTCTAGCAATTATTATATCTGAACAAGGGTAGTGTGTCTTCCACTACTAACAACAGTCCTATAATCTACGCAATAAGTTGGGTTTCAATCGAAACTGGACTGTCCAACAATAGGAAACTTTCATGGAAGCAACTCAATAATAACTTGATGCATATGTTGATTTATGCACTTCTTCCAAAATGTGGGATCTATAGGTTCAATATGCCTATTCATTGCATTCATAGTGCCCAGTCATCTCACTCGATTGTGAGTATGAGTGAATCTAGGTTGAGTGTTGTGCACAAGTAATTTTGTGGCACTAACTTTGGAAACTTATTTATATATGCAAGGTCATGTTCTGAAAACCTCAGGCTTCCTACTGTGCCCAACATATCTCCCTCAACAATGATCCCAAGTGGAATCACAGGTGTAACAAGGTCATACTTCAGATCCTTGGGTAGTCTAACTTGCTTTTTTGTTGGCTTTTTGGCTGACACATAATCCCTTGGAAATTTTACTGGATCTAAGCCCTCTGCTCTCAGGGTTTCTTCCTGTACTAGAATTGATTCCTTCTTAGTGTGTAGTTCCTTCGTCTACATTGAGTATTATGCTTCCTTTGGTGGCACCATGAATTTATGCAACTCGTCTTTGTTTGCAACTCACTCAACTCTTCTCCAGCTCTCTCTTCTCTTCCAATGTCTATGCAACAATAACCCTTTCCCATTGCCCCTTGTCTGCTTTTATAGGTTGTTTACATTTGTTATATTCCTCTTCATGTAAAAATTCACAGTCCCAACCAATTGTGTTCACATTCTATTCTTTCTAGATTTTTCATTAAATTCTTATATTCTGACAGATCAAGGTCTATATTTGCCAACCTGTCAGAATCTTGTCCTCATTTTTCATTTATGACTATGCATTCCCACTGTCTTGCCATTATTTTTTCTCTTTATGTTTTCCTCATCCTCTACGTGACTCTTTATCCTGGCTCTTTAATTCTTCTTTCTATGGGCAGTTCAATTCTCCTTCCTTTCCGCGACATTTTCTTGTTCATCTATTTTTCTGCCAATTTGAGTCTTTGAACAATTCCCATTTCAAAACTTAAATCCTCTCATCTCTTCAAATTTTATTATGGCTTTCCTCAAGATCTTTTTATTGCTTCTCTATTTCTATTTATTTTTATATAATACAAATACTATGGTACACATAATATGCAGTCGAGATAATGCACGAAAGCACAACTATCCCTATACAGTTTCAATCAAATACCATTAACTAGTCCTTCCATTATTTCCCCATTCAATTTATCCAACTCAACAACACCTGCCTCTGTCACAGAGCTTATGACACATATACCCAACCAGTTCATTTGGAACTTATGAGGGTGCTTCAAAAATTTATTTTCATAGAGAAAAACTACATCTCCCATATGGAACTTATTTTTTTTAATATGTTTGTCATGCCGTAAATTTTCTCATGTTTTCTAAACTTGCTGGTGAAATATTGTGATGAAGCAGTCTTCCTCCATTTCTACTAGCTTTGACAGTATTTCTCTACTACACTATAATATGCGATATCAATTAGCATGATAATGCACATACTCGTCACAATGAACTCCGTGGGAATAACTGCTTCATGACTGTATACTAATCGAAATGGTGTTTGTCTTGTCAAATTATTACATGTAGTCTGATATTCCCATAGTAATTTAGGAATTCTTAGGTTCTAGTCATTGTGACTTACATTACATATCTTTGTCATCACATGATCTAGGATATTGCTAAATCATTGCACTCTTGCATTCTCCTAAGGGTGATAAGGTGTGATCTTCTGGTGATACATATGAAATTCTTTTGTCAAAGAAGCAATCGTTTTATTCAAAAAATGGGTCCCCTAATCACTCATAAGGATTCTCAGACATCCAAACCTTGTAACAACATTCTCAAATAAAAATTTTGTAGCAGTATCCGAGTTGTAATCTATGACAAGTTATTCTTCATCCCACCGGGTCAAGTCATATGTCACATTCATTATATATCTTGCTCCTAACCCTTTTTTTGGTGGGTTTATTGGTCCATTGAAACAAATTTCCCATTTATCAAAATCCTGCAATGTAAATTGAGGTATTAAGGGCATCTCGTCTCTTATGGATGACAAACTCCTTAGTATCCTTATGAAGGGTGGGCCACCAAAGTCCTACTTGAAAAATGTTTTGAGTCATCACTTTACCTACATAGTGTCCTCCTGCAATTCCTTCATGTTCCTATGATAATATCATAGGCCTCTCATGCTCCAGTACACATCATCGAAGAATAACATGAGCGCCCAACTTATACAAATTCCCCGCTACGAGAAGATAAGATACTTCCTTTACTACTAACTACTTCTTTTGCATAATCGTAAAGTCAGGTGGGGCTACTCTTGTGCTCAAGAACTAGACAATATCTACAAAGTAATGATCATCAACTATATATACGATGAACAAGTGTGCATATGGTGGACTATCATCCACATTTACTACATATTCCCCTATTAATAAGAATGACAAATGAGCAAGTCCTATATTTAATTTTCTTCATTTCACAATCGCCTAAAAATCAGACTCCTAAAATAATAACATCCATCTGCATATATTCGCCCCCCAACACTAGATTATTAACTAAGTATCTCAACGTAGAATGATTTGTGTACATATTAAAATGTGATCCCAATAGATAATTCCTAAACTTATATAGTGCATACACCACTTCCAACCCTTCATGCTATGTAGAAGTATAATTTTGTTCAGTAGTCGACAACTTTCTGTTGGAAAATGAAATGGGATGATCCAAACCTTCTTCCCCTGGATGAGCTAGGATTGTGCCTAATGCTACATATTATGATATATGTGGACATGGAATTCCTTCTTCCAATCTAGAAATACTAAAATTAGTGTGGTAACCAATTTCTATTTCAAAGTATCCAAACGTTCCTGACATTGCTTATTCCATTGAAACTTGACCTCCTTTTTCAACAAAAGTTCCAACAAGGTTGTGAAATATGCATGTCCCCTAATAAACTTCCTATATTACCATGTATGACCCAATGTTGCTCGCAGTTGTCGCACTAAAGTAGGTGGTGTAAAATCAACAATAATAATAATCTTTGCAGGATCAAACAAAAGTCCTTGTTTACATACTACATGACCCAATAAGATAGAAAATGATGCACATAAAATACACTTCTTCAAGTTCATGGAAATATCGAACTATCCACATCTGTTCAACATCAAGCATAGATTTTTAACATGACCTTTTAAAAACCTGAACATTGTCAAATCATCCAAATATACTTCTATTAATTTATGAATAATTTCCTTAAAATATGCTACAACAACTCGAGAATATACCGATCGTGCATTTTTCAACCCAAAAAGAATGACTATATACTGATAACATACCCATTCTGTTGCAAATTTTGTTTTATGCCTATCCTCTTGTGCAATCACAATATAGTGATACCCATAGAATCCATCAGTAAAAGAGTACCAATATTTTCCTTATGCGTTTTCAATATCTTTGCATACTCAATAGATTCAAGCTCAAGACCCTCTACTACGCGCTCTCCTTCGATTTTTGGTATTTGAAACTTTATGGGTTCTTCATCCTCTTGGTCTTCTCCAACAATGTTATAGAATTCCAAAACCTCTTGAACAACCACAAAATATCTGAGTGAACTACATAGGGGTACTAGTCTCAATGATTCTTTTGATGTAAATATATTGTTCTTAATAATCTGCAGGGTTGTGTCTACTGAAGGGGAATTATATTCAAAGTTGAAAGTTACCTTGAATTTTGAGTCAAATATTCCTATTTTTCTATTCCTTTGTGTACTTCCAGTTCTTCAGGATCACATCCAAAGTGTGTATAAACAATTGCATCCATTCATAGTTAGGTATTGAGCTCTATGTCATAGTGCACTGTGTAAGATGATTTGTAGGAAAACTCAATTCATTATACTTATGTGAAATATATTCAACTCATGTTTTGAGTCTGACTTGTACATCTTTCTGCATTGTTGCAAATTCTCTATTCTATCCTTATGTGCATCCCACCATCTTGCAGGAGTCGCTTTCAGTGAAATATTTAAAGAAAAAAATCTATGTTGTTCTAATATCTGCAATTCAAATTGTTTTACAAAAGAATCTATATATGTTATTCCATCATACTTTGTAGGATCATGTACTTCATCTCCAATCAATCACAATGTGTAGGTAATACGAGAACATCTCCTTGTAGATACTTCATGTAAACTCTATTGCCAATGTTGCAGGGATTCTTCTGAATATGACATCCAAGAACCGAAACTTCATTAACTGAGTACACCCTCAGTAGTAGGATTAATATAGTCACCCATATATGCAATCACATTGTAAAGGTTATCTAGTTTGTTTCCCCTTTCTAGTTCCACACATTGTCTTCCTTCTGTGGGATCAAATGGCATAGTAACTCTCAAGTATCCTACTTCAAAGATCATTTTTCTCTTTTTCGAATCAACTATGGTCTAGTTATCATAATCCCAATCAAGGCCAAGTATCGTTGGATAAGTTTTACTACCATACATTATCTTGATCAATTCAAAAATCTATTGTGTTGCACACTCCATGAATGTTAACATTCACCCATGTCAGTCTTCTAATCGAAACAAATTTGTGTTGATTTGATCACCTCAATTGAATTGGTAGCCAAATCAACATTGTATTTCCCATCATTTCCCATGTCTTCTTCATAATGACATTCATGTCAGATCCCAAATCCAAGATGATATTATCCATATCATATTCTCTTACCTGCGCATTAAGTTGGAATTCCATGTTCGTCCTTTTCATGTGCTATACCTGGTCAACTACTTATTGTGCAATAATTTATTATTTATCTTGCACACGCTGGTTAATCATCAGACATAATGCATTTAATTTAGTTTCATTGTTCATTGGTTCTAAACAACTCTTTAAGAAAAAAAATTAGAGTACTTACCTTCTCAACTAGCCTTTTTGTGATCAAGTGGTCATAGGCTACAGGCATGTCATACATAGATTGTGAAGTTGATGCTCCCTATTTTTTTTCTAGGAGGTCCTTCCTTTATTTCTTATATGTATCTCTCTCCTTATATGGGTCAAACGTCAGAGGAGGTTTTGTTGCTTTCCTGACCCATAAGTCAGTCTGAATTCCTTGTTTTTTCACATCAACCCATGTTCTTTCTCCTCCGCGCGTAACTGATGCTACCCTTGTTCGATCGTCTCACTCTTCCAATGATATCATACGAACATTCTAGTTCTTCTTTTCTTGCCACTTTGTGATCTGTTTTGGACAGTCTTCTATCACATGATCCATCTTTCTACAATATGTGCACGTTGTACAAGGATTTAGAGAATCTCCCGCCAAATTCCCAGGATGGTTACAATTATAACAAATAATCAATCCTCTTCCTCTGTCGAATCTCCCTCTTCCTCGACCTCAAAATTATTCTCTTCCTCCTTGAATGTATCCCCTCAAAGTATTATATTGTGGTACTTCTCCTTCTGATCCTTCTTCCCCTTAAACTTGTTGATGTTTCTCCAATTAGCAGCCTCAGGAAAACATTCTCCCATATTAGTCATGTTGATTTGACCAACGGAAATGACTTATTCACTCATAGATATTTGCTATTGGTGAATGACCCAGGCGTAGTCTTTCTCCTAACAGTGAGTGGATAGACTTGAGGTTCTCTCACATTTCCTACTCCAAGATGGAGTGATGTATATTAATTAGATGTGCATGTGAGGAAATAATAATCAACATAAGTATAATATATAAATAATATATTTATAATAGAATGTATAAATATATAAATAATCAATAATTATTAATTCATTAATTAAAGAAAATACATGTCCATTAATAAAAGGGAACTCTTCCCAAGTATATATATTAGGGCCCTCAATTGTAATATATGATCTCAAATAACATATACTTACAATAACCTCTTATCAAGTTCGTTGAGTCTTGTTGATATTTGCACTGTATAATTATTCTATGATAACAGTAGCATTTAAATCACAAGGAAATAATTATCAAATATTAAAATTAGAAAAATTCAACATGGTATTAGAGCTAGTTAAAAGATTTCATTTCTATAGCTAATATAAGTCTTTTTTGAAGCTAGTTAAAATCTTTTAGTGTCATCTTGGATAGATCTGGTTCATACATTTTATTTTTTGTAATTGTATGTTCATGGTTGCGAGAGGCCTGTGTAGACAGAGCGACCACATTCCATTTTCGCGTGATTTTCCTAATTACAGGGCACAACCACCTTATGGATTTCACTACATAGTGTGACCAACTCTTTTTTTCATTCTTTGTTTCTCTACAAGATGGTGTCTAATCTCGGAGTAGAAGACGAGATGGATGGTGCTATAAATTTCAAATCATGGATGCAAATGAGATTCAATGGTAAATTACAAGTGGATCTACAAGATCAATCATGCAGTAGATGCCAACATAAAAGAGTACAAAGCGAGTTTCTTGGAAAGAGGGTTCTCCCAAAAAGAGGGAGTGGACTATGAGGAAATATTTTCTCCAGTCGTCAGGTGCAATTCTATCAGAACCATTATTACCATTGCAGCAATCATGGATTGGATATTACACCATATGGATGTAAATATTCCATTCCTCAATGGTGTGATTGAGGAGGAAGTGTACATAAAACAACCTTAG
>CBVK0100646460.1:0-11451 GCA_900067695.1 Picea abies
AATTTAGTGTTTCAGGTCATTTAAATCTTCAATTTAGCAGCCTGACACCCTACCCAGACTTTATGAGAGAAAGAATACCAATTGGAATCTTACTCTAAGGCATCAACTCATAAACATGACAATGAAAAAGTAAAAAACAGTCGCCAACTAATTTATGAGGATCTCGTAGATCAAGAACCAATTAGCAGCCATTCGAGATCCAGTAGAAGACGTTGAACTGGTGACTACTACACTCAATGGATTTCCCTCCTCTTAGGATCCATTTGTTCAAGGTATTTGTGACAAAAGAAAATTTCACAAGTTCAACAAACTATGGGAGGATTGCACCCAAGAGGAATCTAGGTTGATATCCAAGTCGCGGAAGACTGATGATGATGAAAATCAAGCACTTGTTGCCCAAGTGAAGAAGAGAAAGGAAAAAGAAGAAGGCATCTCGTAGAAGTCTAAGAGACCATGCCACAGGAAGGATGTGTCAAATATCATATGTTACACCTGCAAGAAAATGGGACATTATGCCGCACAATGTCTTCATAAACATGAAAAGGGAAAGAAGAAGAAGCACCATGCACATACAACAGACATTGAAGAGAACAAGTCAAAGGATGAACAATTTGTATTTATTTTAGCACTCACAGGAACCATTACTCATTGAGAGAGTAATACTTGGCTCATAGATAGTGTTTCTTCCAAGCACCTGACTGTATCCAGAAATTCTATTTCAAACCTGACAGAAAAGAGCTCATCCCTTCAAGTGGAGCTTGGGGATGATTCCAAGCATGCAGTAAAAGGCATTGAAGAAGCCTCCCTACAACTTGAATCAGGTAATCGTCTTTTAATTAAGGATATTTTGTTTGTACAAAGCTTGAAGAAGAATCTACTTTCCATCTCTACTTTAGAAGATAAGGGATTTAGGGTAACTTTTGTGGATGGCCAAGTTCTTCTATTGCCCAAGAAATCAAACATTGATAATGCTACTGTGATTGGTGTCTGAGAGGGAGGATTATATAATTAAAGTGACACCAAGAAATGGCCCTTGTACACAACAATGTTATCTCAAGTGAGGTATGGCACCAAATACTTTCTCACATAAACTATAGAGCACTAACAGTATTGAGCAAGATGGTTACAGGTCTACCCTACATACAGGTAGAACGTGATAGTGTATGCAAAGGTTGCGCACTTGGAAAGAATGTCAAGGGAAGATTTACAAATAGTGACAGAAGGTCCAAGGGAATCTTGGACATCATACACTCCATTGTATGCGAACAAATGACAATGCCACCCTTCGGAAAATTTGTATACTATGTCTTATTCATAGATGATTATCCTCGAAAGACATGGATCTACTTCTTGAAAACAAAAGATCAAGTCTTCAACAAGTTTCACGAATTCAAGGCTTTAGTTTAAAATCTCTCCAAAAGGAAGATTAAAGTCTTGAGATCTTATAATGGAGGTGAGTAAACGTCAAAGGATTTTAAAGACTTTTGCAGAGAAGTAGGGATTAAGAGGGAGCTAACAAATCCCTACAACCCCCAACAAAATGGGGTTTCACAAAGAAAGAACATATCCATTGTAGAAGCGACAAAAGCAATGATCCATGACCAGGGCCTACCCATGCACTTATGGGCAGAAGCATCTAGTACAGTTGTGTATGTCCAGAATAGAATTCCTCACAAGATATTGGGGAACAAAACACCTGAAGAGATGTTCACTGGAAAGAAACCAGAAATCAATCACTTGAGGATTTTTGGTTGTCCAGTGTTTATACATGTTCCAAAGGAAAAGAGAACGAAGTTGGAACCGTCATGAAAGAAGGGCACCTTCGTTGGATATAATGAGACTTCGAAGGCTTGCAGAATATACATTCCCACATAGAGACTGATTGAGATCAGTCGGGATGTAACATTTGATGAAGAGGAATCCTTCAGAAGATCAAGGGAGTCTCAGATGGATGAGGACCGAGAGGAGCAGGAGGCTCCAAGGGATGCACTCATGGTAGACTCTACACTAGAGGAACCCATTTCAAAATTTCAAAATGAGATGGTAGAGTCAGAGAAACCTATAGATCAACCCAGAGAAGCTGCAATCACCAAGAAGAGACCAACTTGGCTCTGGAACACCTTGCAGGAAGTTGAAGGACATTCAGCTCCCAAAGGCTCTTTTAGAGGACCGCACAAGTTTTCCAGCTATGTGGCACTGATGAGCAAAATCATTGATTCAAAACCTTCCACTTTTGAAGAAGCTGCTAAGAAGCAGAAATGGAAGGATGCCATGATGGAGGAGTATCAATCCATCATGAAGAATGATGTGTGGGAAATGGTTCCAACACCAGAAGGAAATTCAATAGTGACTTCCAAGTGGATCCACAAGATCAAGCATGCTACAGACAGCAGCATAGAGAAGTACAAAGCAAGATTTGTGGCTAGAGGTTTCTCCCAAAAAGAGGGAGAAGACTATGATGAAAAGTTTGCTCCAGTAGCAGAGTACACTTCCATCAGATCAATTATTGCAATTGCTTCCGCAATGGGATGGAAATTACACCAAATGGATGTCAAGACTGCTCTCTTGAATGGTGTAATTGAGGAAGAAGTGTACATAGAGAAACCACAAGGGTTTGTGATTCATGGGAAGGAGTCCCATGTGTGCAAACTGAAAAAAGATTTGTATGGACTAAAACAAACACACAGGGCATGGTATGCCAGGATAGATAGCTACCTAGTGAGCTTGGGGTTTACCAAGAGTGATGTGGATCCCAACCTTTACTACAAGGTTCAGAATGGTTTCCTGCTAATCTTGGTTCTATATGTGGATGACCTATTCCTAATAGGAGATGAGAAGCTCATAGTTGGGTGCAAGAAGGATCTCACTTCAGAATTCGAGATGAAGGATCTAGGTCTGATGCATTATTTCTTGGGATTGGAGGTGTGGCACAGACCAAACGAGATTTCCCTTAGCCAAGGAAAATATACTGTTGAGATCCTGCAGAGATTCGAGATGATGGGTTGCAAGTACATGGCCACACCTATGACGATAAATCTAAAGCTCCTGAGTGATTCATCTTCAAATTTGGTGGATCACACGATGTACAAATTGTTGACTGGATCCTTGATGTACCTGGTTAATACCAGGTCGAACATATGCTTTGCAGTAAATACCTTGAGTAAGTACACGGTTGAACCTAGACATGTACATTGGATGGCAGCAAAACATATGTTGAGGTACCTACGTGGTACAATTGGATATGGATTGAGATAAGTCTCGAATGGAGATGTGAAGCTGCAGAGTTATATAGACTCTGACTGGGCAGGGAGTGCAGTGGACCGGAAAAGCACATCCAAATGTTGCTTCAGTTTGGGATCAGATACGATCTCATGGTTAAGTAGGAAGCAGACATCAGCAGCACTCAGTACAGCCGAGGAAGCGTATATCATAGCTAGTGTGGCAATTCGTGAAGCAATGTGGCTTCAGAAGTTGCTTGCAGCAATATTTGATCTATAGTTGGAGCAAGCTTTGATACATTGTGACAATCAAAGTTGTGTGAAGCTTTCCAAGAATTTTGTCTTTCATAACAAGTCAAAGCACATAGAGATCAAATATCATTACATTCTCCAGTGTTTATACATGTTCCAAAGGAAAAGAGAATGAAGCTGGAACCTTCAGGAAATAAGGGCACATTCGTTGGATATAATGAGAATTCGAAGGCTTATAGAATATACATTCTCGGGTAGAGACAGATTGAGATCAGATAGGATGTAACATTTGATGAAGATTAAGCCTTTAGAAGATCAAGGGAGTCTCACATGGATGAGGATTGAGAGGAGCAAGAGGCTCCAAGGGAAGTAGTCATAGAAGACTCTACACCAAAGGAACCCATTCCAGAATTTTAGAATGAGATGGTAGAGTCAAAAAGACATAGATCCAACCAGAGAAGTTGCAGTCAACAGGAAGAGGCCAGTTTGGCTCTGGAATACCTTGTAGGAAGTTGAAGGACATGCAGCTCCCAAAATCTCTTTTAGAGAGAGAGAAAGACCACATAAGTTCTCCAACTATATGGCATTGATGAGCAACATCATTGATTCAGAGCCTTCAACCCTTGAATAAGTTTCTAAGAAGCAGAAATGGAAGGATTCCACGATGGAGGAGTATCAGTCCATCATGAAGAATAATGTGTGGGAGGTGGTTATGAGACCAAAAGGGAAGTCGATGGTGACTTCCAAGTGGATCTAGAAGATCAAGAATGTTGCATACGGCAACATAGAGAAGTACAGGGCAATATTTGTGGCTAGAGGATTCTCCAAGAGAGAGGGAGAAGATGATGATGAGACATTTTCTCTAGTAGCAAAGTAGACTTCCATTAGATCGATTATTGCCATTGCTTCCACGATGGGATGGAAATTACACCAGATGGATGTCAAGACTGCTTTCTTGAATGGTGTAATTGAGGAATAAGTGTACATAGAGCAACCGCAAGGGTTTGTGCTTCATGGGAAGGAGTCCCATGTGTGTAAATTGAAGAAGGATTTGTATAGGATAAAGAAGGCACCCAAGGCATGGTATGCCAAGATAGATGGTTATCTGATGAGCTTGGGATTTACCAACATCTCACAGACTGCTTTCTTGAATGGTGTAATTGAGGAATAAGTGTACATAGAGCAACCGCAAGGGTTTGTGCTTCATGGGAAGGAGTCCCATGTGTGTAAATTGAAGAAGGATTTGTATAGGATAAAGAAGGCACCCAAGGCATGGTATGCCAAGATAGATGGTTATCTGATGAGCTTGGGATTTACCAACAGTGATGTGGATCCCAACCTTTACTACAAGTTTGAGAATGGTTTCTCATTGATCTTGTTTCTATATGTGGATGACATGTTTCTAACATCATATGATAAGCTCATAGTTGGGTGCAAGAGGGAGCTTGCTTCAGAGTTCAAGATGAAGGATCTAGGTCTGATGCATTACATCTTGGGATTGGAGGTCTAGCAGAGATCAAATGAGATTTTCCTTAGCCAAGGAAAATATACTATTGATATCCTATAGAGATTCAGGATGATGGACTACAAGTCCATGGCCACACCCATGAAGATAAATATGAAGCTTATGAGTGATTCATCTTTAGAATTGGTGTATCCCATGATGTACAAAAAACTAATTGGATCCTTGATGTACCTAGTTAACACTAGGCCAGACATATGTTGGACTGCATGGTGGTAGCTTGTGTAGCTACCAGTTTATTGCAGGATAGAGACATTGTGTTTCTAGACAATAGTTGTGTGCTACTTGGAGTGCTTGCGTACCACTGGAAAGTAGTTGTGTACTACTATGGATCGGAAAATTCATGTTCTACTAGATGGCATTGTAGTAGCTGTGCGCTACTAGTTGATTGCCATGGAGACTACCAGTTCACATTGGGAGTAATTGTGTGCTATTTGATTGCAGAAACTGTGACAGTTGATTCAAGCTATTGATGGAATTGTAGTAGATGTGTGCTACTAGTTGATTGTAGAGTAGTCAGTGGAATACTAGATGAAGACATCGTAAAAGATACCTCCCTATCCAAGAGGGAGTGTTGATGTTTTGGTAGTTGCGGGAGGTACTTTCCCTCCTAGATGACCTTTCTTAGATGAGAAGAAGATTTTGAAAGCAAGAGAACCATTGAATAGATGTGGAAATACACCAGAAGAGAAGTCAACCCAGTAAAGAGGACAGGAAGACTACAAATAGGAGGCACCTTAGCTCATTTTGACTCTCTCTCTCTCACTCTCTCATCTACACAGAAGAAAGGCACAATTTTGACGCAGTAGCTGCTTTGGCAGAGATTATTCTTATTCAGTCTTTTTGGTATTTCTCTCTTGTGCGCTATTCCTGGAAAAGGTGTGCCACCTTGGTATTATGTTGTTGTTGCAACTGGGGTGGTATTTCTGGCTGTACCTTGATCTAGCCTTTGTGTTAGGGTTTATATGTTGGTTCATGATCGGACTTGCTTTGTGAATAGAATATATATAAGAAAGGTTGTTGGATTTTTACCCCATTTGGGGTTTTCCCAAGATAAATATCTTGTGTTCTTTTGTCTCTTGTTTTTGTTACTATTGCTCAGTACATGATACATAAGTTAATGTTAAAGAAGTAAAAGAACATTGGTAACTCTAATGCTATGTAAATAAAGAAAATCTAACAATTTTGTCATCTATAGCAAGGGAAACTCTTACATGAGCTAGCCATCATCTTCTCTACAGGTTTAAAACTATTTCATTGATTTTGGGGGCTTGATCTAGGCCACGCGAATTCACAGGGTGCGCTACATCCAGTGAGGGCGCAACTCAGCTAAGAGACTCATTATTTTGGAGGAAGGGAAAGAGATTGATCTTGCAATTCTTTGCATGCTTCTATTGGAGGCTCAGTTAATCCCATATATCTCTCTTCTATTGTATCTTGGAGGTGTTATCAGCCACATATTCCATTCTTCTATATCTATTTCCAGATCTGCTCTTCTCTTGTACTGAGGTCAGCTTATATATTAAATAAAATACAAATTTGAGTTTTGTGACTATTATTGTTGTTGTTTCTATGTATTTCATTGTTGTTTAAAGCTCAGTTATCATTGCAAACTATTTGTGCAACCAAAACTAAAAAATAAACCCCAAACACAAGATCAACAAGCTACAGTGTGAATTGTTTGGCAAAATACTTCAACCAGAAACATTAAAAACTGAAAAAATATCCACATAGACAACTAGGATACTAAGTCCTCTAGATATTTGGTCAAATGGAAGAAGATATTATAGAATTACTTGAAAGTGTGCATTGGAGTGAGTTGTGTGTGTGTCTGTGTCTGTGTGGATGTACATGTATTGAGGTCAGAGAGCCTATGTGGGTATGAGGCTGGTGAGCCTAGACACAAATAGGCTAGTGTGCTTATCTTTCTAAAGTGTAATCATACTCAAGTCATTGATAATATCACATCATTGAATGCATACATATCAAACGAAAAGAGACCGGGGGTAACTCCATCAGAAAAAAAAAAGGAAAAGTGGGGGACTTAAGTCTAAGGGAATATTTTATTAATATTTTTGGAAAAGTGTAAATTATGGATAAATTATTTTATCCTAAGTTCCCGAGGATGGGAATGAGTCACCAAGTGGCTTAAGCTACTTCTGAAGGTGAAACGTTTCAAGTTTAAGGCATGCAATATATATTGTTGGCCTTATTGTATTTTGGTGGGAGAACTCATTCTTTGGGGAAAGTGGTCATTCATTCTATCCTGTACAGAAGCGGTTGGACTATCTAGAAAATCTGACTATTACCTTATCTACAGAGAGAAGCTTGTAAGGGGTTTTTTTGTACTGTAACCAGAGTTTTTGTTGTCGAAGAGGTGGATTGTGATGCCCGTGAACAGTCTCTCTAGGTGAGAGATTTATTGTCGAAGAGGTGTGTTTTCAAGCCCGTGAGCATTCTCTCCAGGTGAGATTTTTGCTGGGAATTGTTCCTTGGTGAGTTGGGCATTAGTTGCAGGGCTCAGAGACTTCCTATTCATCCTGTTGTTGGAACCCTAGAAGGGAAGTGGGGTAGCCGAGGGACAGTTGACTAGAAAAGGGGCACAATTCCTTGGGTGTAACAAGTGTGTGGGGAAAGAGAGACTGTAGACTAGTTGCAGCAATGGAACCTTGGACTAAACAATTATATTCAGTATCAAACCTTAGCATAACATTAAGAACCCTTTTTCCCTGGTGGTGTTAAGACCCAGCTTAGGGGTCACCTGTTCCTGAAACTATATGAGCAACAAAGTCTATGGCTAGGAGGAACGTCTGAGTTCTACATGCAGTTGGTGACTTTCATAAAAGATAAGTGTCTTTATGTGGTTGTCTCATTTACTGTGTGCTTAATTATCTATGTTTTATATGGGATTAATTCTTGTATGTTGCATATAAGTAATTGTTGATATTATATTTAATGTTGCTTGCACATGTAAGTATGGTGTTGATAGCCAGTAATTGTAATCATGCATGAGTATGAAAGTTGTTGATAGTCTTGCATGTTAAATTAATCTTATGATATTGGTCATGAGTCTCTGAGGCAAGGTTTGAATGGTCATGTGCGCAAGAAAGTAGCATGGGTGCACAAGAGGTTGGAATTCGTTTGTACGTGAGGGGGAATAGACCATGTGCACAAGGAAAATTAGAAATTGATGTGCGATGCCATAATGGTTGCACGCACATAAGTGTTGAGTGCCAGTTTCTTGTGCACATAGACATATTGAGTTACTTCTGCTATTTTTAATTTATGTAAAAAAGAGAAAGTTAGTGTGGCATGACTCAACTTGAGGTTGAACACGTTACTTCAAGTGATACTACACAGACTAGTGTAATAGATTAGAATCTACGCAGTGGATTTTGAGAGTGGAATTGCTCAGTAGTAAGCTAGGTAATGTTACAGTTTGGTATCAAAGCGACAGAAGTTGAGATTGTGTGACATGGTCCAGCCTGGGTAGTCGGGGATGCTATAGTGTGGTATCAGAGCTTTTGGTTCAACACTGGACTTGTATGGGCCAGAGGCCAACAAGAAGCATCAGAGCTTCAGTTTCAACACTAAGCCTGCATGGGTCGATTTCTACTTAAGGAAAAATTCAGACTGGTAAGTGGTAGAATTTGGAATTACAGCGTTGCCATGGTGCGCATAAAATAAGAATGTGCAAGTGTGAGCACTAAATTTTGGACATTGTAGAGTGTGACACTAGGAATGTGTGGTAAATAAGGGTGCACGAGTGTGCGCACTAAAAATTTGGAGTTGTGCGAAACAAATTTTTGGTGCATGCGTAATATTGAGACGTGGTGTACATGTTAAATATCGTCATTGCACATTGAATTAGCAGTGATTATAGCAAGACCAAATCAGTGCAGAAGGTCAAAAGGATGGAAAATGCGTAGAGAACTTATAACCCTGATGATGAATTTGAGGATTTGTATGGTGATTTAGGTGCTAATGGTACAAAATCCAAGGAGGAGTGCATAAACTTGGTTGGAACCATAAAGGGACTACAAAAATATGTCCAAAGCTATAAAGTTGATAAGGAAAGGCTGATGAAATCCAAGGAGCAGCAAGATGACTTCAATGTAAAATTTATGTAAAGCTTGGATAGGATAGAAATGAAAATGGATAAGGAGATAGAGAAAAGTAGGTCAAGAAGTCGCAGGTCCCATGATGAGAAAACAAGAGAAACAAGAAGTGTTGGTAGGAATCAACCTCACTCGCCAAAGCATTCATTTAGGAAATCACACAGTAGTGCAAGTCCATCTCCTGTCAAAAAGCATAAGAGAAGGACTCGGGTGGACACACTATAGAGAGAAATGAATAATATTAAGCCTCCTACCTTTTACAGTGAGGACAAGAAGGATGAAAATGTGGAGACACGATTGCTGGCAACGAGGAAGTACTTCTAGCTGTATAATTATTTTGCACATGCATAAGGAAGAATTGTTATTTATCAACTAAAAGGAAAAGCATCAATGTGGTGGGATCAGTTCATGCAAGTGCAACACATTGATGAAAAGAAGGTTACTTTGAGGGAGTTCAAGAGGTATTTTCAAAGGAAATACTTAACCAATAGGTACTATGACAAGAAAATGAAGGAGTTCTTCGAAATCAAGCTTGGGAGTATGACAATAGATGAGTATGAAAGAATATTCTTAGATATGTTGAAATATGTTTCATTCATCAAGGATGAGCAAGTTAAAATTCAGAGTTACCTGAGTGGGTTTCCCTCATTTATCAGTGATAAGATACAGTACAATGACCCCAAGACATTGGAGGAAACCATAACGCGCATTTATCTGTAACTATCAGAAAAGTTTCAACCTTGCAATTGAAGAAAAGCTACACGAAAGGATGTCAAGTATTTGCAGTGCACATGCAAGAGGCACCTAAAGATAGCTACCAAATGTTGAAGACTGCGCAGTACAGAAATAGTTTGAGGATGTCTTTAAAGAGATATCGGGGCTGCCACCAAAAAGAGATATTGACTTATGTATAAATTCGATGCCTGGAGCAGCTCCTGTATCCAAGACTCCTTATAGGATGAGTACACCAAAATTGAAGGAGTTGCAGATGCAACTTGAAGAGATTTTGAAGAAGGGGTGTATTTACCCAAGCGTGTCACCTTGGGGTGCCCCAGTATTATTCACGAAGAAGAAGAATGGTATGCTAAGACTTTGTATCGACTTCAGACAATTGAACAAAGTAACAGTAAAGAACAAGTATCCTTTGCCAAGGATAAATGACTTCTTTGATCAGCTGAGGAGCGCACATATATTTTAAAAGACTAATCTTAGATTTGGATATCACCAAGTGAGAATTAAGGAAGAAGACATCAACAAGACTACCTTCAAAATAAGGTACAAACATTATGAGTTTACAGTGGTTCCTTTAAAATTATTTGTTACGGACCTAACCCGCACATAGGTACAATAATATATTCAGATGTAATAAAGGTCAATATTAATAAGGCCTTGCAATAAAGTAGAATAAGTCGAATGTAAGAAGACCTAATAGAAGCTTCTGCTTCTAGAAGGATCTTCCTCTAAATGGTTCTTTTGATAGACATATTTAGTATAAATAGGAATCGAGGGTATGAGAACCCTAGCTTGGATGTTATTGTAATAGAGCTCTGCTCGACTGGAGGTTGCCCCCTCGAAGAGGCTCGTGAACATTTCTCTCAGAATTAAAGTGCTCTTTCTAGTGTTATTTTGATATCATTTCAGTGTTATTGTGGTTTTGTTCTAGTTATATTGTTATTTATCTGCCATTTCTAGCATTTTATTTCTGTTCTGCATACTTTTTATATCTAGAATATTACAAGTGGTATCAAAGCACTTTCCTCAGCAGAAATTGTGGGTTAAATTTTTTTTCAGGGTAGAGACGTATTATAGCATCTTTAAGCCACAGAGATATGTCGTTACGTGCATAAACCCACGATTGAGGGATTCATACACGCAGGAAATACAAGTGGTACTTAAGTGCACATTTGTTGGCCACCCTTGTAACCCCTATTAGTACCCCTTCGAGTGGTAGTGCATCAGAAAACACATGTGTACGGATCAACCTAAATTACCTGAAGCCCTCTTTAGATAAATTGATCGGTCGCCTGACTGCTATAGTTCCACCGAGAACAACACTAGGGAAGATACTCTCTAGTACATGGGTAGTCGGGTAGTACGGCTAAGGGCACGATCTAACCTCCTTAGTTGGTGCCCTGAGATAATGGATCGAGTACTATTGTTGGACCCTGCACGTATATCAGAGAGTTATAACATAGGGCAAACCCTTGTCTGTAGAACCATTGAATACCTAACCCTTGGGGACGGAAACAAAAAAAATAAAACAGACCAGATCTATTGTCGTGCAACTGTGTTCGGGTTGCCAAATCACTACACATTTCTTCCTGGTTAAGAATTTGGGCAT
>CBVK0100646462.1:0-12938 GCA_900067695.1 Picea abies
GCTCCATGAAATGTGGAGGGCGTTGTGAAAATGTGTGTCTCCAAATTGGTGACTACCACCTAAAATCTCATATGTTTTCTATCGACATGGGCGGTTGTGACATTTTGTTGGGTGCAGACTGGCTAAGGACTTTGGGTCCCATGATTAATTGATTTTAAGGAATTAACCATGCAATTCAACCAAGAGGGCCAACAATATAAGTTCCAAGAAATCACCATCGGTTCACCTAAGATCATTAGTTCCCATCGCATGGAAAATATACTCAAAAAAGGTCATTCTGGCATTATTGCCCAACTCCATGCTATACAAGCAATAGAGACACCCTCGGTGCCGCAAGACCTCCAATCCATCCTCTCTAAACATCAAGTGGTCTTTTCCACTCCCTAGGGACTCCCTCCTTCCTTTGGTGTTCATGATCATTCCATTCCCCTTGTACCAGGAAGCCTTCCTCCCAATATCCCTCTGTATCATCACCCCTTTTCCCAAAAAAATGAAATTGAGAAAATGGTTCAGGAACTCCTTAATGCCCCTACTCTTCTCCTATGGTCATGGTCCTGAAGAAAGAAGGTTCTTGGAAAATGTGTCTTGACTTCCATGCCCTCAACAAACTTACCGTTAAATACAAATTTCCCATTCCTGTCATTGATGACCTCTTGGATGAATTGAGCGGTGCCAAGTTATTTACTAAACTTGATCTTCATTATGGCTACCACCAGATACATATGAAAGAGGTAGACATTCCTAAGACTGCCTTTAGAACTCATGATGGCCACTATGAGTTTTTGGTCATGTCTTTTGGCTTGTGTAATGCCCCCTCCACCTTCCAAAGCCTCATGAATCATGTCTTCCATCCTTTTCTCTGTCATTTTGTCTTAGTTTTCTCTGATGATATCCTCATCTATAAAAAAACCTGGATAGACCATCTTTCTCATGTGGATCAAGTTCTCCATCTACTCTCTCAGCACTAACTTTTCCTGAAACAGTCTAAATGTGCTTTTGGTGCCTCAGAAGTAGAGTACTTGGGTAATCTGGTTGGAAGGGACGGCGTTAGGGTGGATCCTAAAAAGATTGAAGCTATGCAAGACTGGCCTCAACCAAAGACTCTCAAAAGCTTGCATGGATTTCTGGGCTTAACAAGTTATTATCACAAATTTGTTAAGAATTATGGAAAGATTGCAACACCTCTCACTGCACTCCTGAAAAAGAACTCTTTCACTTGGACTCCAACAGCTACTTAAGATTTTCAAACCTTGAAGATGGCCATGTGCACCACTCCAGTCCTGGCCCTTCCTGATTTCACAAAGACCTTTGTCCTGGAATGTGATGCTTCAGGGAAAGGAATTGGTATTGTCCTTATGAAAGAGAGTCGGCCTTTGGCCTTTACCAGCAAGCAACTGTCTGAATGAAATCTAGGCAAATCAATCTATGAAAAGGAAATGTTGGCTATTATGCATGTCGTTGATCTATGGTGCCCTTATCTATTGGGGAAATACTTCCATATCAAGACAGACCATCAAAGCCTCAAGTATTTTCTGGAACAACGCATTTCCTCCCCATAGCAACAAAAACGGGTGACTAAGCTCTTTGGATATGATTATGAGATCATTTACAAGAAAGGGAAACACAATATGGTTGCGGATGCACTTTCCCAAAAATATGAAGATGAAGGATCCCTTTTTTCTCTCTCCTTCACTGTACCAGATTGGCTCCAAGCCGTTTTCCAGAAATGGCTACACGATCCCAAAAGTTCGCATCCGATACAACAATTGCAGTAAAATGCTCCAGTTTTCCCAGGGTACTCTTGGGTCCATGATGAGCTTCGATACAAAGGCCGTTTGTATTTAAGTAAACAATCAAAACTTAAATCCACGGTAATTTCTAAGCTTCATGCTACACCTACAGTTGGGCACTTCGGGTTTACCAAAACCTATGACAGGGTCAAACGTTCTTTTTTTGGGATGGTATGAAACAAGACGTTCATAATTTTGTCGCTGAATGTGGTGTGTGTCAACGCAACAAGGGAGAAATAGTCAAATATTTTGGCACACTACAACCGGTTTCGATTCCACCTGCTATTTGGAGGGATATCTCTATGGATTTTATTACAAGCTTACCTAAATTGGTAAATAAATCAATCATCATGGTGGTTGTTGATCGCCTTTCCAAGTATGCTCATTTATGTGCTCTTCAACACCCATTTACATCATCCACTATGGCTCAACTTTTCATGGATCAGGTCTTCAAGCTTCATGGCATGCCGCATTCTATTGTTTCTGATCGCGACCCAACTTTCACTAGCAATTTTTGGCAAGAACTGTTCAAGCTACAAGGCACCCAATTGCATCTCACCACAACTTATCATCCCTAGACTGATGGTCAAAATGAAGTTGTCAACAAGTGTTTGGAAACATATTTGAGGTGTTTTTCCTCGAAAAAGAAAAATCAGTGGGCTCAATGGTTACCCCTAGTTGAATGGTGGTACAACACTTCATACCATACAGCTACATGCATGACTCCTATTGAAGCGGTATATGGAAAAAAGCCACCTTCAGTTATCTCATACTTACCTGGTGTCTCAAAGGTCCAAGCGGTTGACCAAACGCTTATAGTTCAAGAGGTTATTCTCCATACCCTCAAAGAGAATTTGGTCATGGCACATAATCGCATGAAGCAACAAGCAGATCAAGGTCACTCTGAACATCAATTTGCAGAAGGGGATCAGGTGTTTCTTCGACTGCAACCTTACAAGCAAAATTACCTCAAGGTTGAGCATTGTCATAAGTTGGCGCCCAAATTTTATGGTCCTTATACCATTCTCAAGTGTGTGGGACAGGTGGCCTATCGGTTAGATTTTCCCAGTCATTCTAAGCTACATATTTTTTTTCATGTTTCATGCTTAAAGAAGGTGATTGGAACTAAGTGCCAAATTCAAACCAACCTTCCTGAGTTGGACAAAGAAGGATCCATTTGGCTACAGCCACAAGCAGTTTTGGACAACGTGAGCATCGGCTGCATCAGAGAACCATCAAGGAAGTGTTAGTCCAGTGGAAAGATACAACTCCAGCAGATGCCACTTGGGAACCAGCTACCATTCTGCAGCAATTTCCACATCTCAAGCCTTGAGGACAAGGTTGTTTTTAAGGGGGAAGACATGTTAGGGACCTAACCCGCACATAGGTAGAACAATATATTTGGATGTAATAAAGGTCAATATTAATAAGGCCTTGCAATAAAGTAGAATAAGTCGAATGTAAGAAGACCTAATAGAAGCTTTCGCTTCTAGAAGGATCTTCCTCTAGATGGTTCTTTTGATAGACATATTTAGTATAAATAGAAGTCGAGGGTATGAGAACCCTAGCTTGGATATTATTGTAATAGAGATCTGCTTGACAGGAGGTTGCCCCCTCGAAGAGGCCCGTGAACATTGATCTTAGAATCAAAGTGCTCTTTCTGGTGTTATTTTGATATCATTTCAGTGTTATTGTGGTGTTGTTCTGGTTATATTATTGTTTATCTGCCATTTCTAGCATTTTATTTATGTTCTACATACTTTTCAATCTGGAATATTACATTGTCAAATGCACAAGTTGTCTTCATGTGTTTGATGAATGGAGTTTTCAAAAGTTACTTAGATAAGTTTGTCATTGTATTTATGGATGACATACTTATTTACTCTAAGTTTGAAGAAGAGCACAAGTAACACTTCAGGATGGTGCTACAAGAATTGAGGGAACATCAACTTTATGCAAAGTTGAGCAATTCCTCATTTTACCAACGACAAATTTCATTATTTGGGTCATATCATTTCCAAGGAAGGAATAGTTGTGGATCCAGAAAAGATAAAAGCCATTGAAGAATGGTCGACACCAAGAAATGTCGCAGAGGTGAGGTCCTTTATGCGACTTGCAAGTTATTACATAAGGCTTATTAAAGGAATCTCAAAAAATGTGCATCCAATTATAGCCTTACAAAATAAAGGCCTACGATTTGAATGGAATCTGGATTGTGCAAGGAGTTTCCAACACTTGAAGAGTTTGTTGACAAGTGCACCAATTTTGAGAATTGTTGATTCAGATGAAGACTTCGTTGTGTGCATGAATGCATGCAAGGAAGGGCTCGGTGGAGTCCTGAGTCAGAATGGGCATGTGATATGTTACAAATCAAGAAAGTTAAAAGAGCACAAAAGGCTCTATCTTACTCATGACTTAGAATTGGTAGCCATGGTGCATGCCTGGAAAATGTGGCGGCACTATCTCATGGGTAAAAGATTTGAGCTGAGAATAGACCATAGTGGTCTGAAGTATCTGTTTGGACAACCAAGTTTAAATGCCACTTAGAGCAAGTGGTTAAAATTCCTCATTGAGTATGACTTTGACATAAAGCATATCACTGGAAAAGAGTACAAGGTGGCTAACGCACTCAACATGAGGTTACATGAGATGCATGCTACAGTCATTAGCATGTAAAAATCAGATTTGAGCGACAAAATTTTAGAAGTTATCAAATCATATCAGCGTTATGTGGACATAAAGGCGAATTTACAGCAAGGCATATCACAACAGAAGTTTTAAGGTTATGAGCTAAGAGAGGATGGGATCCTCATGTATAGACATAGAGTATATGTGCCAAATGATCAGGAGTTGAAAAGTTTGATATTTTCAGAGATGCATAAGGTTACTTATGCAAGACATCCAGGCTACTAGAAGACAATTGCCGCAGTCAAAAAGCGATATTATTGGACAAATATGAAAAAGGAGGTTGTTAATTTTATTGCTAGATGTGTTAAGTGTCAAAAGGTCAAGGTTGAACACAAACATCTAGTTGGTTTGCTACAACCTATGCCCATTCCTGAGTGGAATTGGGAAGTTGTGACCATGGATTTCATAACTAAACTACCTAGGACTGCTAAGAAGCATGATTCTATTATGGTAGTGGTGGACAAGCTTAAAAAAACTGCCCATTTTATTCCATTGAAGTCAGCACATAAGGCAGCCAACATTGCGGACATATACATGGGACAAATTGTTAAGCTTCATGGTGTACCTAAGACAATTGTGTCTAACAGAGATTCCAAGTTCACCTCGAACTTTTGCAAGGGTTCAAAGGATTTGGGACAATCTGAACTTTAGCACAACATATCACCTTGAGTCAGATGGACAAACAAAGAGGGTAAATCGGGTGATTGAAGATATGCTTGGGATGTATGTGATGGATAAACCATCAAAATGGGAAGACTACCTTCACTTGGTAGAGTTTGCTTACAACAATGGGTATCAAGCATCTTTAAATATGAGCCCATTTGAGGAACTTTATGGTGGGAAGTGCAACAAACCACGCAATGGTTGGGCCAGATCTACTCCGGGAAATGGAAGAGCAGATGGTAAAGATAAGGAAGAATTTAAAGGCTGCCCAAGATCGGAAGAAAAGTTGCAAAAATAAAGGCAAAAAACGCAAAGAGTTTAAAGTGGGTGATAATGTGTTCTTGAAAGTTAAAGCCAGACAGAGTTCCGTGAAGTTGGGAAATTGTTCTAAGCTGGCAGAATTCTATTGTGGGCCATTTGAAATCCTAGAGAGGATTGGTCATGTTGCATATATGCTTGCATTTCCTACATCCTTGTGTATTCATAATGTTTTCCTTGTATCGTTGCTTAAAAAGTGTGTACCTGATGTTTATCATATTATTGATTGGAATGTGATTCAGGTGGAGCCAGAAGGCGATTCTCAAGTGCAATTGGTTTGCATATTGGATCAGAAAATCAAACATCTCTGGAATCGAGTCATGGAGTTGGTAAAGGTCCAATGGACCTGCTATGGTTCTGAGGATGCAACTTGGGAGGGCGAGAATGCTATGCAGGTCGAGTATCCACATCTTTATGAAGGTTTTTTGAATTTTTGTATGTACATGTGTATATGATGCACCAAGGACATTACATAAATAAGGGGGAGGGGAATGTAATATCTGTAATCTGAACCCTTTGTAATTATACATATAGGCTAGTGAGTCATTGGTACTAATTGTAAATGTAAATGTGCATATAGATTGGTCAGTCGTTGGCACCAAGTGTTGGTTCTTCAGGCACCTAAGTAGTGCACGAAGAATCGTTGTCGAAGAAAGGGTGCGCACATTTCAGAGTGTTGCACACACCTAGGTAAGCATGCACATTTCAGAGTGTTATGCACACTTGAGTAAGTGCATGGGAAGTACTTGGAAGTGCACGTTGGATCAATTTGTGTTTGTGTGTGTGTGTGTTGACGTCGGAGAGCTTATGTGGGTATGAGGCTAGTGAGTAGGGACACAAATAGGTCAATGAGATTATCTTTGTAAAGTGTAATCATAATCAAGTCATTAATAATATCACATCATTGTGTGTAGACAGATCAGATGAAAAGAGACGGGGGGCAAACTCCACTGGAAAAAGGGAAAATGGGGGGACTTAAGTCTTAGGGAATATTTTATTAATATTTATGGAAAACTGTAATTTATGGATAATTTATTTTATCCCAAGTTCCCATGGATGCGGATGAGTCACCAAGTGGCTTAAGATTATTTTGAAGGTGACAAGTGTCGATTTTAAGGCATGCAATATATATTGTTGGTCTTTTTGTATTTTAGGGGGAGAACTCATTCTTTGGGGAAGGTGGTCATTCATTTTCTCCTATGCAGAAGGGGTTAGACTATATGGAAAATCCGACTATTACCTTATCTGCAGAGAGAAACTTGTAAGGTGTTTTTCGTACTATAACGAGAGTTTTTGTTGTCAAAGAGGTGGGTTGTTAGGCCCGTGAAAAGTCTCTCTGGGTGAGAGATTTTTTGTCGAAGAGGCAGGTTGTCAGGACCGTGAGCATTCTCTCTAGGTGAGAGTTTTGTTGGGAATTGTTCCCTGGTGAGCTGGGCATTAGTTGCACGGCTTGGAGACTTCATGTCTGTCCTGTTTATGGAACCCTGGAAGGGGAGTGGACCAGCCGAGGGACTATTGAGTAGAGAAGCGACACACTTCCTTGGGTGTAACATGTGCGTGGGGAATGAGAGACCGTAGACTAGTTGCAACAGTGGCACCTAGGATTGAACAATTCTATTGAGTATTAGACCTTGGCATGACATTAGGAATCCTTTTTCCCTGGTGGAGTTAAGCCCCAGCTCGGGGGTGACATGTTGTTGAAAGTATAGGAGCAATAGATTATATGGTTGGGAAGAACGTTTGAGTTCTACACGTAATTGGTAACTTTCATAATATATAAGTGTCTTTATGTGCTTGTCTCATTTACTGTGTGCTTAATTATCTATGTTTGATAGGAGAATAATTCTTGTATGTTGTTGCATATAATTAATTGTTGTTATTCTATTTAATGTTGCTTGCACATGTAAGTATGGTGTTGATAGCCAATAATCTTAATTGTGCATGAGTATGATAGTTGTTGATAGTCTTGCATGTTAAGTTAACCTTATGATATTGGTCATGAGTCTTCGAGGCAAGATTTGAATCCTCGTGTGTGCAGAAAAGTAGCATGTATGCAAAAGAGGCTAGAATTCATTTGTGCGTGCAGGGGAATAGACCCTGTGCACAAGGAAAATCAGAAATTGGCATGCGACGCTAGAATGGTTGAGTGCACATAAGTGTTGTGTGCTAGTTGCTTGTGCACGCATTTGTATTGAGTTACTTCCGCTATTTTTAAGTTGTGTAAAAAGGAGAAAGTTAGTGTGGCGTGACTCGGCTTGAGGTTAAGCATGTTACTTCAAGTGATATTGCGTAGACTAACTTAATAGAGTAGAATCTGCAGACTAGATTTTGAGAGTGGCATTGCTTAGTAGTAAGCTGGGTAATGTTACAGTTTGGTATCAGAGCGACATATGTTGAGATTGTGTGATGTGGCCCAACCTGGGTGGCTTGGGATGTTACAAAAATGACATCATGGTATAACTTTTGGGAGGGTCAGATTTAATTATGATTACTATGATATTTTATTGTGATGAGGTGACACAAATATGTGAGAAGGAGAGAGAGAGAGAAAAGGGGAGGGAGGAAGAGAGCCAACAAGAGCCGTCATTTTCATTTTTAATGACACCATTTTCTCTACCCCTATTTCTCTCTCCCTCTCTCTCTCCACCCCTTCTCATTGCCCCTTGTTCTACCTCCCTCTCTCTCTCTCCACCTCCTCCTACCCACTGTGCCAACTATTATCATGCGAAAATTCATCCATATTTCTACTACCAACTCCCTTGGATTGAAGGGAATGGTTATCATGGGATGCAACAATTCCCTGCAACTTGAAATATGTATACAGGATTCATTCCATTCATGAATTTTCTCATAAGTCAGGGGGATAAGAGGGATAATTCAACTATGAAAGATTCGTAGGGATTTATCTTTTTACCTATCTCTACCTCCCTTCCCTCTCTCTCGACCCCTTCCTCTCACTCTCTATCTCTCTTTACCCCACTTCTCTATCTCCCTCTCACTCTCTCACTCTCTCTCTCCCTCTCAACCACTCTTTCTCTCTCCCTCTCACACTCTCACTCTCTCTCCCTCTCAGCCACTATTTCTCTCTCCCTCTCACTCTCCCCCCTCTTTCTCTTTGCCCCTTGTTACACATCAAAGTACCACACATAGGTACCTCGCCCTAAGTGTCGTAAAAATTCCATATGCACCTTACAAAGGGTCGCACACACCTTGACACCATGAAGTAACATATGTCACAATCCCTAGTCAATGTGGAGGAGAAATATATTATATGAAGGTCCAAATACTATGTGCCAATGAATTAATTATTAATATTCATAAAAAGGAAATTAATTTAGTGTGAGAATCCACCGCACATTTGGTTTCCTATTTTTAAGGGTAGGTTGAGGATCTCATGGATGGTTGAAATATTTCCTCCTTAAAATCCTTGAGAGATATTTCCTCCCTAAAATCCTTAACATACATTTTCTCCCTAAATATATTAGAGATCCCATTTTAGTGGATCTGATGAGTGATCCTATCCATGGTGGTTAAGCCTCCAAATCCTATATAATGAGGGCTTTCCATGGAGAAGAAAAGGCAGATTAGAAGTATCAAACTTACAATCTTGGGAGGAATCTTTTGGATATCAAACTTATGATCTTGGTAGCATCCTGCAAGGATTGGACGAGGAGAACTTGGAAAGGATGCTCCAACTACATCTATAGATTGTAAGTGTCTTTTTTATGTTCTCATCAATATTGCTTGGCCCATTCCCTTCAAGATTGTGTATTGTTGCATATGATTGTCGATCTTGATAGATGAATTTGATTAGTTTAGTCTTGTAGAGTAGAGTAGGAGTTCTTCGTCTTTTTCTTGTCCATTGCATTGCAGGTATCTAGTGGTATTGAAGAATTTGGAGATCAAGCTCAGATGGGAGGCAGCAAGGAAAAACCACGGAATAAGGTGCATCACGCTTTCTTCCTTCTCTTTCTCTTTCTGATTAGGTAATCAAATTCAAAGGGATGTTAGTGTCCATTTGTATGTTTTTGTCTTGGTATTAGGGGTCTGGAATCCAAGAGGATATTCACATGTTCGCAGGGGAATTTTCCTATAACAGAAATTGGCGACTCCTCTTGGAAGCCATGGTCAAGAAGAGGTTACAAGCATAGTTTTACTTCTCTGTGGCAAGCTCATTAAAAAATGAAACAAAGGTCTTGAGCATAGTTTTGCTTCTCTGTGGCAAGCTTGTTAAAAAATGAATCATAGGTTTTGAGCATAGTTTTTCTTCTCTATGGAAAGCTCGTTAAAAAATGAAATAGAATCTACGAGCATAGTTCATTGTCTATGTCAAGCTCGTTAAAAAATGAAAAAGTCACCTCTCCTATAAAGTCGAGTCTTTTCAATAGATCTCGTAGATATCAAGTTAAGTCTTTAGCTAGATCTCGTAGATGTCGAGTCGAGTTTTTCATTAGATCTCATTTTGAACCTTCCTTTCATCTACCCTTATCCTTCTTCTCCATCTGATACAGAAATCGGTGACAACCTCAAAGTCAGTGAATGAAACAAATCTTGGGGGTATATGTCTCCAGCCTTTTATTATCATTCTGGAGTCAAGCCACTAGCTTTTCAAGCTGGGGGCAGAGTACTTACCATACATGGGTATCCATTCAAAACCTTTGGAAATTACGTTGGGAAATTACAAGTATAGTTTAATTTTGTTTGAAGCTTGTGTAAAAATGAAACCAATACCGAGCTTAGTCTTTGTTCTTTCTCGTGCTTGTAAATACATGAGAATGTAACCGAGTAGACTTTTATCACTTTTTCGGACTCATAAATGTTATATGAAAAAGTAAACCCCTGTAATAATCTTTAAGCTCTTTTCAAACTCTCTAAATATGAAAATATTGTCGAGTGATCTTGCTTCCTTTCACGCTCGTTAAAAGGTTTCGAAAGGGTGTCTTCCGAGTAAAAATTTATCTCATTTTCGGACCTTGGGGAATAACATTACAAAAAAGGACAACCATGGAGTCGCCTTTAAGTTCTTTTCAGACTCTCTAAACACGAAAAACCACCAAGTTTTCCTTCTTTGGACTTGCTAAACTACACATTGAAGGGCCCATATGGGAACGAACCCTTACTTCTTCCAGTTCGTTAAACAAAGGAAGAGGAACTTACCAAAGGTGAGTTATATCGAGCATGTGTTACCCTCCTCGAGCTTGTTAAATAAAAAAGAGATACTCATCTATCTGGGTGGGGGAAAAATTGAAGGAAGTGGGTCAAGTTTTTGAGAATCCTTTATGGCAGCTTTTGTCGCCCTTGAACATGGAACCTGTTTGTGTCTTGTCTTATAGTTGAGTAATCCACTTGTCTCTGAGTCATACCAATTCCATGTGTCGCCATACTTTTTCGTCCAGTCGAATAGTGCTCTTATTGCTGTCACATTACATTCTCGGTACTCCTCCAATCAATGTTGCCAAGTCATTTGTCGTGCCTCATCATGTTCAAGGGAAGTTTCACTTTAAACCATCCATCTACAATATTGCTAGTTTCCATTTCCCGTGTCAGACCACACTCATTCGATTCACCATATTACATTGCTTTCCTATGTCAGTTTCATGTCGATGATGGGGGATACATCAAGGCCCTCCTTCGACGAGTCTTTTCCTGCCAGCTTCAACAAATTATCCGGGAATTAGACTTAGAAACCAATTAGTACATTGGGACCTACATGTATCAATGGCAGGCCTCCTCACCTTTGACAATAGGTTTACATCATTGACCCATGATCGGATGATTCCACGAATGTTCAACTTTAGCTCATTTATTCACATTCGTTGGATTGTACTAGGGTACCTTGGGACTCATTGACATCACTGGTGATTTCCCTCACACTTCTTAACAGTTTACCTCAATGAACGGTAATCAAGTGGTTTCTACCATGTTCGACATCAAAACATCTATTCACATGGCTAGATTTGTACCACATTGGGATTGGGACGAAGACCTTGGGTTGAGCGTTCATTATGTTCTCTACCTTGCCCAGGCTGCGAAGGAGATCATTTGAGAATGTTGATATATAGACTGTCACATAGGTCCACATTGTATTGGTCCATGGCTATGTTTTATCATCTTGTAGCTCCACTATGTATTTCTCATGGCTATGATCAGTTCATGTCATGGAGGTATGGATCCACATTGTATCTCTGGTGGCCATATCCTTAATCAATATTTTTCATGGATCCGCAGTGTATTGGTCGGCAACCATGCTTTGAGTCATCTCGTATTCTGAGCATAGGTATGTCTGTCTCGGAAATGGAACATATATTAATATTGTTTGATAGTTGTTTGCAACTTCGTCCAGGTTCTCCAACTCCATGCCCTTGCATTGAATAATTTTAAAGTGTTTCGGCTATCAGTCTCTCTTCTGACCGCACACTTTAGGGGGCATCCTGTTACACATCAAATTACCACACCTAGGTAACTCGCCCTAAGTGTCGCAAGTGTCGTAAAAGTTTCATATGCACCTTGATAAGGGTCACATACACCTTGACACCATGAAGTAACATATGTCACAATCCCTAGTCAATGTGAGGAGATATATATTATATGAAGGTCCAAATACTATGTGCACATGAAATAATTATAAATATTCATGAAAAGGAAATTAAATTAGTGTGAGAATCCACCGCACATTTAGTTTCCTATTTTTAAGGGGAGGTTGAGGATCACATGGATGGTTGAAATATTTCCTCCTTAAAATCCTTGAGAGATATTTCCTCCCTAAAATGATTAAGAAATATTTTCTCCCTAAATATCTTGGAGATCCCATTTTGGTGGATTTTATGAGTGATCCACTCCATGGTGGTTAAGCCTCCAAATCCTATATAATGAGGGCTTTCCATGGAGAAAAAATGGCAGATTACAGGTATCGAACTTATAATCTTGGGAGGAAGATTTTGGATATCAAACTTATGATCTTGGGAGCATCGTGCAAGGGCTAAACGAGGAGAAATTGGAGAGGTTGTTGAAACTGCATCTACAAATTGTAAGTGTCTTTTTAATGTTCTCATCAATATTACTTGGCCTATTCCCTTCAAGATTGTGTATTTGCATATGATTGTCGATCTTGATAGATGAATTAGTGTATTTTTAATGTTCTCATCAATATTACTTGGCCTATTCCCTTCAAGATTGTGTATTTGCATATGATTGTCGATCTTGATAGATGAATTTGATTAGTTTAGTCTTGTAGAGTAGAGTAGAAGTTCTTCATCTTTTTGCTATACATTGCATTGCAGGTTTCGAGTGGTGCTGAAGAGTTTGGAGATCAAGCTCAGATTGGAGGCAGTAAGGACGAACCACAGAATAAAGTGCATCACACTTTCTTCCTTCTCTTTCTCTTTCTGATTAGGTAATCGAATTCAAAGGGATGTTAGTGTCCATTAGTATGTTTTTGTCTTGGTATTAGGGGTCTAGAATCCAAGAGGATATTCACAT
>CBVK0100646463.1:0-10471 GCA_900067695.1 Picea abies
AGAGAGAGAGAGAGAGAGAGAGAGAGAGCGGAGAGTGGAAGAGGGGGGAGATAGAGATGGAATAGGAGAGAAGGGGAGAGAGCAAAACAAGAGTTCGAGTGAGTGTGAGTGTGAGAGGGAGAGAGATGGATATAGGTATGGGCCTAGGGTTAGATGGGATTGAAGAGAAGAAGGTGTTGTTGGTGAAGGTGGACACTTTGGAGAATGTTGTAAATTCATTAACAAAGTCTGTGAGCACTGAGAAGTTCTCTTGGTGTAGAGAATAAATGGGCATTTTTTCCATGGATTGTTGATCATGAAAGCTTGTGACCCCTGTATGCAAAGAAAATAAAAAGTGGGATAATGTTGAGCATGTGTTATATTCTTTATACGATTGTGGGTCCCCCTATTAATGATTTTGGGGGTGGAGCCCCCAAATATTTTTGGGGGTATTTATTTGCCAAATTTTTGGGTGGTCCTTTGACTTTGGCGAGGAATATTTTTTGCCTTTGGCAGTTTAGTGGCGCATGGTGTTTAAGCCTATGGTTTTCTAATTTTGATTAAGGAATTAAGGTTGTAATCTAATCCGAGTCAATGGATTAGGGGTTTTTTGGATGCCATGGGATCTTATATATTGTATTGTAAACAATGAAGTTAGATCATAAATAGAATTAGAGGTGCAACTCTAAAACAGGTTGTTGGTTTTCCCAACTGGGTTTCCAGGGTAAATATTTGTGTATATGTGTGATTACAATTGTTTTCTTTCTGAGCTAAGAATTTGTGTGTGCATTTCATTAATGTAAAAGGTTTAAAACTTACAAGGAGATCAAGCATTGGATTTAAGAGCTAATACAAAAGGGCCACATTCGACCAAGCTCTTCATGTTGATAAAGCTTGATTGTGTTGGTTTAGAAAAAGGATGGGATCTAGTGACTCTGTAATGATTACAAAACCTTAAACAAAATCATAGTTAGGAATTGGTATCCAATCCCCCAAATTGATGATCTTCTTGATAAACTCAAGGCTAAAAAGTTTGTTAATGAGATTGATCTAAAGTTAGGGTATCATCGGGTGCCTATTATGTTCTTAGATCTAAATATAGAATCTAGAATATAAATCCTTAACTTTAATAAAATAAATCACACAAAATACTCAACACAAGAAATAGACAAAACCCTTAAGGTAGTGTAACACCATATATTGTTACTTACAGAAGGAATGCACTGCTCAAACAATCCTTTCTTGTTGCAATAACAATATACTTCACTATGCCCATTACATTGCTCATCCCTTCCTTATATAATACTACCTAAGAACATTCTAAAGAAGGAACCTTCTAGAAATCCTTATCTCTCATTTATATTGTTCACACTAATATATCTAACTATCGTAGTGGGACTTATTTAATAATATAGTGGACCTGCTCTACCTTTCATTAAATGGCCTCCACTATGGGACCTCCCCCCCTCCCACCATTACCTCCCTAGCTACACTACATTCCATCCCCCTTCGCATGTTTCGTCTTCGAAACATGGGAAGAAACCATACAATATGACCGACTAGGCAATTTAGCCAACCGGTACCAAGTACATGAATCCATACATCCTAATGGAAGATGAACATAATCTCCAATTTCAGTTGTGCCACCCTGATATTGATCCTTATCATGCCTTTTATGTCATGGGATTGTTACTCTATCCTGATATTGTCTTGTAGTGGTGGTATTTCTCCATGCACCTCTTGATTGGTTTCCTTTCTGGTACCATGCTAATCCATAATCAGTGTGTTGTTTCTCACGCCCTTGCCTGGATGAATGTTGTTTCTCTATGTGGTGTGGATGGTGATATACATCAACCTTAGCTCTTGGTTCTAATTGCTTGGAATTTTCAACATGTGGTTCCTTAGATTCTTCTGTGTTTGGATGCCCTTCCTGTTGCTTTTCTACAATTGCTTATGTAGCCTCTGCTTTTGATTCAACTTCAGATTCTGCAAGAACTTCTTTGCTTTCCCCCATGGGCCCTTCTTTCTTAAGAGACACATCATGCAATGCAATTTTATTTTTTTTGAACCAAAGTTTCACAAACTTCTTTTCCACATTAATATTCATTGTACCAATTGTGGCCATCCAAGGATATCCAAGAATAACATCCACATCATTCATATCAATGGCACAAAAATCAGAATGCAATACATATTTTTCCATGGTGAGCTTCAAATCTTTAAAAACTTGAATATTTCTACCCTCAACTTGTGTGCTTTTCATATTCTTTGCTTCAACTTGCAATCTATTAACCAACTGAGCATTGACAAAGTTTTCCTGACAACCAGGGTTAATAGAAACAAACCTTTTCTTTGTGAATACAACCATGAACCTGTAATATAGAATTGCCATATAAACCCTTGGTGCTCTCTATATCATTTTTTCTAACATGAGATCACCTATATAACACTACTTTTTCAAATTCTTCATCGGAGAGTGTCATCATCTCGCTATAGTTAAGTGATTTCCACCATATGAGAGCATATTCTTTGAAACCATAGTGTAGACAAAATTAACACCTGTATTTCCATAATGACTTGTCATTTTAAATATATTCTTCAATACTAATGCCATCATCTTTTCCTGTAAACCACATCTTGCTTAGAATAAATTTCCAACAAAAACTAGGGTTTTATAAAAATAACTTACTTTTCAAATAGAGCGGTTTTTTCCAAAAAATCCCTGAAAATTTGTTGATAACTTCACTTCTTGGACTCCGTTTCAGACGATTTTTTTTTAATCGAATTAAAATACCCAACTAGTTTCTGCTAATTCTACTCATAAAGTTTCAAATGTTAATATGAATTGCATCGCCCCCCTTTTTCCCTTGAAATAATATGCAAAAGAACCAAAAATTTCTTCCCTTTTTTTGGTTGAAGAAAGAGCTCTGATACCAAATTTTATGTTCTCGTATATGAATATATAATCTATAATAGAAATCCTTAACTTCAATCAAATCAATCACACAAAAGAATCAACACAAGAAATAGACAAAACCCTTGAGGTAGGGTAACACCATATATTATCCCTTACAGAAAGAATGCACTCCTCAAGCAATCCATGCTTGTTATAATAACAATATACTTCACTATGCCCATTAAATTGATCATCCATTCCTAATTATATAATACTACCTAAGAATGTTCTAGAGAAGGAACCTTCTAGAAAGCCTTCTCTCACATTTATTATGTTCACACTAATATATCCAATTACCATAATGGGCCTTATTTAATAATATAGTGGACCTAGTCCACCTTACATTGAATGGCCTCCACTATTATCACTATGGGCCCTTCGGCCCCCTATTACCTCCCTAGATACACTATGGAATCTACTTATGAACCATCATTACACCAGAAAGGAAACCAATCAAGAGGCACATGGAGGACTACCAACACTACAGGACGCTATCAGGATAGAGCAACAATCCCATGGCACCAAAGGCACAATAAGGATGAAGATCAGGGTGGTAAGGAAGAAACTAGACATCATGTTCATATTCCATTAGGATGGATGGATGCTCGTACTTGGTACTGGTTGGCTACATTACTTAGTCGATCATATTGTATGCTTTATTCCCATCCTTTGAGGACGAAACATGCAAAGGGGAATGGAATATAGTGTATCTAGGGAGGTAATCGAGGGCTAAAGGGATCATAGTGATAATAGTGGAGGCCATTCAATGTAAGGTGGATTAGGTTGACTTTATTATTAAATAAGGCCCATTATGGTAGTTAGATATATTGTAGTAGTGTGAACATAATAAACGTGAGAAGTCTTTCTAGAAGGTTCCTTCTCTAGAATGTTCTAGGTAGTATTATATAAGGAAGGGATGAGTAATGTAATGGGCATAGTGAAGAATATTGTTATTGTAGCAAACATGTATTGATTGAGGAGTGTTATCCTTCCATAAGGATTAATATATGGTGTTACCCTACCTCAAGGGTTTTGTCTCATTCTTGTGTTGAATTTTGTGTGAATAATTTGAGTTTATTTCCGAAGTTATATTTTGATGTCTGAGGTACATAACAATGCAAATCAAGTAAAACAATGTGTAGAATACAACCTTCAAGTCTAAAGAAGGTATATTTGAGTGGTTGGTCATGCTAGCTTGACAATTCCCTAAGAATGTTCATAAGGATAGTGTATGATATCTTGTAGCCATTCACTGTTTATTTTGTGGTTGTATATTTGAAAAATATTCTTATATTCAATAGAACCTCATAGGAGTATATGAAGCACATTCAATAAGTGGCAAGCACCCTATGACAACCCAAATTATATTCCAATCCACTATTTGGACACATCGTGGATGACTGTGGTGTGCATGTGGATCGAGCCAAGATCCAAGTCATTCATATTTTCCTATCATCAAATCCATTAACATAGCTCTGTAGCTTCTTGAGCCTCACTATTTTCTATTGTATGTTTGTGTTGGAGTTATCTCATATTGCTCGGATCCTAAGCCAAGTGACGAAAGGTGGAGCCAAAAGCAAGTTTGTTTAGGTCGAGGCATAACAAAAAGCATTCAAGGATCTAAAATGCCACCTCCACTAAGCTCTAGTGTGTATTTTTCCATACTTGTAATAATTATTCAAGATTGAGATAGATACTTTAGATTATGCTTTTGATGCAATCCTCATTCAACATGGACATTTGGTGGCCCATCACAATGAGACACTATTTGACATGATTCATAGTTACCCCATCTATGACAAGGAGATGTACTCCATTGTGGAGACATGTCGACGGTGGAAGCATTATATTTTGGAAAAGAAAATGATCATCCACACCGACCAAAAGTCCTTGTAGTTCATGTAGATGTAGTGAAAGTTGTAGAATCATTGTCATTAGAAGTGGTCCATGTACCTTCAACAATTCCACTTGAACAACAAGTAAAAGAAGGGAAACACAAATTGAGTTGCAAATTGCTTCAATCGACCTCCAGTCGTGGCATTAACCACAGTCCTTAATTCTTCTCGACATGAGACTTTTGTGACGCTCCAATTGTATGACATTGATCTTGATTTTATTGTTACATATCAGAGACTAGGCATAGGTGAATAAGTTTTAGACTTCCACCTCTAGGATGAACTTCTATGCCATCTAGGACACCTTTTTGTTCCATCAAGAAAGCATGAGAAGCTAATTTGATGTGGATATGCATTGCAATCGAGTGGTAGGGCACTTTGGTGTGGAGAAAATAGTGGTAGTATTGCATAATTACTTACACTAGCCAAAGCTCCGCAATATGTTAGTAGGTATATCAGATCATTCACTACATGGCCATTTCTAAACTTACCATCAAGAAGTAGAGTTTACACAATCCTCTACCTACTTTAGATGATCCTTGAGAGTTAGAGCCTATGGATTATATGTTAGGCATGTCCTCAACTAAGCATGGTAACAATTGTGTATTTATGGTTGTTTTTTGGTTCTCTAAGATGACCATTTTGGAATCCTACAAGAAGAGTAACATGATGGAAGCCACTACTAAGCTCTTCTTCAAGTGTGTTTGGGTTCATTTTGGGTTGCCACAGACCATTGTTTTAGACAGGGACAACATGTTCCTCATAATTTTTGGTCTAAACCATAGTCAATGATGGACAGTGATATGACCAAATCGATTGCCTTCCACTCACAAACCGATGAACAAACAAAGGTAGTGAGCAAGATGATTTTGCATATACTCAGAATGTACAACTCCAAGCATCCATGTACATGGGATGGAAACCTTCATTATGCTCAAAATAGCTACAATAAAGCCCTTCACATTCTATTTGCCACAACCCTTTTCAGGTGCTCTTGGGATTCCAACCACTAGCCCTAATTGACACAACTCTACCTATTGCATCTACATAAGAAGAGTCTTGCCATGCTTAAATTGAGGTAGAGAGAGCAACCAAATTTGTCGAATAGATCTAAATCATCTAGCAGCAAGTTCATGATATTTTGTAGAAAGCTAATCCTAAGAATAAGTAGTGACACGATCAACATTAGGTTCAACATAAGTTTCATGTTGGTGATAAGGTATGGTTGAACTTATAGAAAGAGTGACTCACATGCCCCCACGGGAAGCTCAAGCCAATTTTATATGGCCCTTACACCATCATCGAGGCTATGAGTGAAAATGATTTTGAAATGAGTACTCCACCTTTCCTTGGATTACACTCTATATTTAATTGGCGTTACTTCGAACATATTTTCCACCTCTATTAAACACCTTGAAGGTGGTAGACAAATTGGACCCTATAGAATTTAACCTTGACTACATTGAGTAATGTATAGCTGATCGGATCATGGATGTCAAAACAAAGGACATTCACCAATAAAGCATACAACTCCATTGGGTTGTCAAAGCAGGGTAGTTCCTTCACTAGGGTAAGTGGTTCACTAGGAGTTAGATTCAACATAACTTTCCCCATTTGATATAGGAACTCGACGCAATGGAGACCATTGATTCCTAAAGGAGTTCAACTATTAATCCAAGTGGATATAGGTGGTCTCCCACATCTACCATTGACTAAAAAATAGTCCTACACCTTGTCAGTTCTACGAAACATTTGCAAGCCAAACACATAGAGCTCAGAATAAAGCTTTGCAATGGTCTAAGAAACACCCCTAACAGAGGTCACATGTGAAGTTGTAGCCACGGGTTGTTAATGTTTCACCTAAACTTCTTAGGTCTGCATTCCCTTGCCACCTCATCTCTTAAGGCTAGAGTTTTGGATCTTAGGGTTCTTGCCTCTTAGGATTTTAAACTTTATGTTAAAAGAAAATTTCAACCTTTTGTATGGGTCTTTTACAAATGAGCGTAACTGACACATCTCTTTTCAGAGATAAGCTACCACCATTTTATCCAATTTGTATTGCTTTGCATGTCGTTGTGTTTTCACTATTTCATTCATTTATAGAGTTTGGGTGCCATTGTATCATTATGCTCTTTGAAATAACTCCATGCCATTTCACCTTTAAATGTCATTTTCATTTCGTTCTAAACATAATTTTTATCATATCCTAATAACAAAGGCGATATATGAGGAAATAAAATTGTATAGTTGTAAAGGTTATTCTAGGACATCACAAGATATGGATATTCAAGTATTATTAACATACAAGGAAGGTGAAGGCCTAACAAACAAGCATAATCACCTCACAATCACTCAACTATGTAATAATAGGGATAACTCATTTATAATTGTACACACCCAATCAACTATATATAATAATACTTGTTTCCGCCTTATACGCACCTGGGAGACGTGGACGAAATCTTCAATCCACTCGGTGTGTCCTTGGGGGCAAGTGAGAGTTAAGGTGTTGTCACCTAATCCTCAATTCCTCCATTTAGGCCAACTCCTAGCGAAGCCAAGGGGGGTAGTCCCTAACAAAAATACTAAGGCTTGATCTAAGTTAAGTACAAAATATAAATCTAGGAGTTTATTATCCATTCAACAATCAACCATAAATTGAAATACACATAAACCAATTATTCATCCATGATATAACATCAAGCATATACTTGCATAAAAGGATACTCTGGTACGTTTGTTAGGTGCAAGTAATATTAAAGTTTCTTCAAATAGATATCAAATGTAAAATGAAGCCTGTGGCTTTGCCGAGTGTAAAAAATTGAGACCAGTGCCTTAAAGGGAATCGTGGGCAATGTAGTTCATGTGTTTTATTAGGATAAATTGATGTTGAGTTAATGAAATGGTTTGGGCCTCCTTGGAGGTTAGCTCTTTGTTTGGAAACTTGCAGAGAGTTTACCGAAACCCAATGGTCTCACCAGTAAACTCACTCAAAGTGTTGGATGTCCAAAACAGGTGGGAAGCCAAGTCTCGAGAGGGTTCGCCTTACTTCACAGGTCACTTCAAGGCGTTTTCTCACGCATTAAGCTAACTACTTTAGAGATTGTCTTAATTAATCTATCAACCACTGACCAACACAGCGTGTATGAAACTTACTTCCAGCAGATCGAGATTAGCTCGCAACTGGAAGGGTCAAGAACCGCACTGAGAGCTGAGGGGAATTTGTTTATTTTAAACAAGGAAATAAATAACTGAAATTGAAATGTGAGACTAATTACTAATCCACACTGACCAGGCCTCTTTCGAGGAGCTGAGGGGATGGTTTATTTGCCAGCTTGAAATTGCATGAAGTAAAACTAATCTAGCAATTAGTGTTTTGCTTTGCAAAAAGGAAATCTAATCTAGATTGATTTAACTTTTTGTGGTATTGTAGTGCTTTGTGATGAATTGAAAGGTTACTTTTAGCTTGTCTTTATTTATGAAAATTGAATCTAAGCTAAAATGCAAAATTTGAGACAATCACCAAAAACATCGTTCCCCCAGGGGGGATGAAGAGTGAGAGCTTGTAGCCCCACTAATTTTATTAAAGAACTTACACAACTCTTTATGGGAGTGACCTGTGACCATTAATTAGGGGGGTCACAAGTCTTTAAAATGTTTACAAAATATTTATTGAAGAAAAGGGGTGCCCCCGAGGGTCCCAGATGCTCCAAATCCGCCCAAAACGGACAAAACTTCCTCTTATCTGTTTGTCAACCTGCATAAAACAGCAAACAAACAATGACAAAATATGCCCAAAAACACTTTGGAAGTATCTTGGGTTATTAGTAGGAAAGCCCCAAAATTGACTAAGTAAACTAGCGTAAAAAATTAGCAAAATGAACTAAGAAGAGCAAGCTAAAGAGCTTGTCTCCTTAGGGTCTTTTTCTGCTGTTTTAAAAAAGCGATATAGATGCACTCTAATTTCCAAACATGGAATTAAATGCTTTAGGAAAAGAACTATCGTTTAACTTCTAAAAATTTTGAAACAAAAACATGCTAAAGGAGACTTTTCCTATGCTAGATCTAAGTATTTAGATGAAATTTGAAAGTACAAACTTGGATCTAGTTTATCTTATGCATGTACACTTAGATATTCATAAGTTGAAATAAATAAAGATCTACGCTACTTGCATTTCCAACAAAGTAACCAAAAAAAATTTAGATTTTCAGAAAATTTGAGATAAGGGAGAAAGAATGTCGAATGGAAGCCAACTTTGGGCTATGGACTCTCTTTGATGCACTTGAAGAAGGAATCCTTCTGATTAGATGGAATTGAAAGTGTTAGAAGCTCAGCCTAGAGTCTTCCACTCCTCCAAATTAGAGGTCCTGTAAACTTAACACAAATCTTACAAGAAACTGTTAAAAGTAGATGCATCTACTTCCTACACATTCAATCTAGAAAACACGAATTCAAGCAAGAATGGCATGAAATCATAGATTAAATATGCTAAATAAGATCTAGTAATGCAATCAAGCTCACTAATATCTTATTAAAAGATTACTAACAAATATAATCACAAAAAAAGAAGTTTACCATAATCTCAACACATCCACAAAGAAGAATTGTATCCACACATTGGTACAAGACACCAAGATTGACCTCCAAAGTCTTCAAGTTTTATTCCAACAACCTGAGAGTGTATTACAACAACATAACTTTACATAACCAGATCTGATTACAAAGGGAGAGCTAGCTCCAATATATAGCAAGAGGGTGAAGAAGCCAAGTGAAGGAGGGCGCACCACATGGAGAGGGAGGGCGCACCACTTGGAGGAGAAAGGCTGCCAAGTGTAAGGTGAGGGCAGACATGTGTCCCCCAACTCAATGGATGCCAAGTGTGAGCCTTTTGGAGGAAGAGGAGGGCGCCACCTCTCAAGAGGTTGGCTGCCCCCTTTGGGAATGCGCCACCTCTCAAGAGGGGCGCACCTCCTTTTTAGCATGTGCTCAAATCTAAATTAAATCATGCCCACTTTATTGCTTTGACCAATGGGAGTCTTCTACTAGTTGCCACATAGAGTTTTGGAGTTCTATTTGTCTCCAACATGTCCCCACATGTTTCCTTGATTTTTGCCCTTTGCTGATTTTTTTTTATTTTATTTGACTTTTTTGGGTTTTTTGGAGTAAAGTTGATTTTAAGTGATTAAAATCACTAATTTTACTCAACCAAGTGGGTACTTAGGTAATATGGGTGCTCTAGGTCCAAAAATGAGCACCCCCAAGGCGTATGAAGTCCCCTAGTACCACTTTTTTCATACATATTTATTTTTTAATTAAAAATTGCCGAATTCTGACAAATTTTAATTAACTGAAAAAATTTGAAAAAATCCTAAGGGGGATTTAACACATTTCCATAAGACTCTAGGAGTATGTTTAGCATGGTAATATACATTAGACACTAGGCTTAGATCCATGCTTAGGAATAACCATGGGCATATGCTCCAGCTCTGGAGGGATTGAGTGAAAAAACTCATAAATTATAAATTGCCTGAACAACAAAATATAATAAACAAGTGAAAAAACACTCTGGAGTATAACTCATGTTTAGAACTAAGGTGGCTAAGACCTTTTACAAGTTCATCATGCAACATCTCTTATTAC
>CBVK0100646466.1:0-15342 GCA_900067695.1 Picea abies
TCTAACTATGATTACATGCATCATAATTTAATTGTAATTATTAGTTTTTTCAATCATCTAATTTGTACTCATTTTATTATATAAAATTTGTCTATATATGTGCTTATATATATAAATATGTATCATAGGGGTACTAGGAGGGGACCTTTGGTTTGACCCAACCTAATTCCATCTTGGAAGATATTCCAGTTGGAGATTCACTGGTATTAATCATTGTTGAAAGTTTCTAACTATGATTATATGCATCATAATTTAATTGTTTAATTATTAGTTTTTTTCAAGATATGTACTTACAATAATGTCTAATATATGCATAAATCAAATGTGTTATAGACCAATTTGGAGGAGAGAGTAGTGGATGAGAACATGCTCGGAGGAACGAGTGGTGGAGAACGCACGACAATATATGATAATTCATAGATCTTGTTTCTTTCATTTGTAAGTTCTACTTTATTTTTATGACTGAAATTTATCAAATGATTACTTAAATAACCATTTTTGTACTTAAAGGATATATCATTTTTGGAATTTTATTCATTTTTGTACTTAATTTGTCAGGAAATAGTCTACAACGTTTTCAAATACTTTATCTTTCAACACTTTACATTATTTTAATGGAAATTTGTTTATTAGTACATTAATTTGTTTTTTACGGGTAATTGTTTGGGTAAATTGTTTGTAAAATTACTAGCAATGTTTGAGTTTGCTTGTGTGTTGGTAATTGTTGTGGGTTCACTTGCCAAGTTGTAAACATTTTGCAACTATATTGTAAAACCCTATAGAACTATTGTCAATCAAATTTCTCAAATACTTTTTCGCTTTGACATGCATGGGTAGAAATGAATTTGGGTTGGAACTACTTTTCCTTCCTTGCTACCTATTTGAATATTGAAATCCCATAGAAGGATGGATTTATGGGCCAAATACAATTCCACCTTTTAGGCTTGTATGATAATTTGTATGCAAAAGCTTACACAAATTAGGGAGTTGTTATATGAAGAGAGACATATAGCAAGTTGTGCACGTGATAATGCACCATTCCTTATTTTCAAATGAAAGAGTATTTCCTCTCTTATTATCTACCACGAAGCACAAAATGCCATATTCCATGGGAGTTTATCTCTTGGTAGATCTACTTTTCATGAAATGTAGGCATGAAAGGACTAGCCAAAAAAGGACATCACCCATTTGTAAAAAACAACTTGGTAAGAGGACAAAACTAGAAAAGATGAATGATTATTTCAACTTGGTCACACAAAGGATATGAGACCCCCCTTGTGTGTCAGTCTACTACCAATAGGCAAGCAAATTCATGTCACCTAGTTTTTTTCTTGGATATCAAACAAATTCATGGAAAAACTAATGTATTTCCTTAAAAGTATGAGGGTTGAAAAACAAGGAATTCCAATCATATTTTTTCCTTCTTGTGTCAATATTGGTAACCACCAACTGGAGTGATCATTAAATGAGATCCCCACCCTCAAGGGCCTCTTCTAGGTTAGAAATGGTTCAATTGCTTTACAGGATTTCCAAATACTCTAAGCCACCGAAGAGCCTTTGTTACCCATGATTTTGGTCGTCATGATGATGTATTGATGATGGTGTACTCAGGCTCTTCATAAGAACTTTCTCCTGAGAAAAGTTACTTTCATCTCTTCCCAGCAAACTCATTTTTGAAGAAGGTTTGCAGGCTGCTAGTATATTTGGGTGCGAGAATGCCTGATTCTCGCAGGCTGCCTTAAGCCAGGGTGCGAACTTCTCGCACTGTGTTGAATATCTAGGGTGCGAACTCTTCCTAAAGCTTGGAAAAAGATGAATTCTCGATGTTTCTAGAAGGGAATCTTCTAGAATGATGGGTTGGCATTCGAATGGTTATCCTAGTACTGGATTCCCTGATATTGTGGGATCATTCTTATCCAATTAACTAATTCATTCTCTCCTATATATTGAAGGAATTTTCATGGAAAAGGTTAAGCAAGATTCATAGGAGAATTGGTGAAAAGAATTGTGTGAAGGACTTAGCCTGAACAACAGCTTGGAGACTCTAGTAAGTCTATCAAGAGGATTTGATCTTCTTCATACAAGGATTGAGCAAGTGTGTGTGTTGGAGCCAAGAGCCATCGAAAGGAAGCTTACGACATCAAGGCGATCAGGTTGTAATCTTTACTTTCAATCAATATGATACAGTGGCATGTCCCTTTCCCATAAAGCTATTCTCACTTTATTGTGTAATTCCTTGATCATACACATAGGTTTACTGTTGAATATATTTTGCTATCTTCACTTTGGTTGGTTTGTGTTGTCTTGGTCTTGACCTCACGAGAGCACCGGAGCGAAGCAAGGAGCAACATAGACCCTAGGAAGCGATATAAAGGTATGTTACTTGTTCCTTCCTACTAGTTAATTCAATGGTCAAAAATTAGGAAAAGAGTCATGTCCTGTCCTATTTTTTTCTAGATCTAGGTGGATCTAGGGAGATTTGTTAGTGTCCACACCTACCGATTGGTCCGATAACAAAATTGGTGACTCCACTGGGGAAATCCCATTTTTCTTTGTGGTTTTTTGTGTTTTTCTGTGGCCATTTTCTCTTGTTTCACTTTTCTCCTTTCCTATGAATCTCTGAGTCTTCAGGATATCCTGATAGATCCTTTGGGTCCAGAGGCCTTTTCAAATTTTGTTTCATTTTCCAAAAAATTGACTATTTTTAGAGGTTCTCGCACTGCACTTCACTGTCGCCTGCGAGAATCCATAGAGTTTGTACTCTGCCTTTAGGTTCAGTGCGAGGTTCTCGCACTTTGCTCAAGGGTCACCTGCGAGAATAACTGATTCTCGCACTATGTAGTATTTCCAGCCTGCGAACTCATTTTTTCAAAATTTTGGATTTGAGTTTTGGCATCTTCAACTGCCCAGATCAGTCTAGGTGCCTCGTAAGAGTTTCTTGGACCATTGATTGATGTCTTTCTTGTCTTCGTTTGCGTGCATGAACAGTCTTAAGATTTCAAGGCTCTTCTTGTCACTTTTGTCTTGACTTTCGTTTCTTGACTTTTCTTGGCAACACCATACTCTTTGATTTTGGAATCTGAGTGTGTTCGATTAGTTAAGGACCGGTGATCAGTTGAAAGTTGAGTTTTCTTGGTCTTTATCATTTGCTTATTGTTTGAAAGATCATTTTTCTTATGCGATTGAAAAGACTATATTGGTTTGCTTTTTATTTTTGTTTTTATTGAAAGAGTGGATTGGGTTTTTATCATTGCTTGTTCATTGGCTTTTGATTTTCTGTACTCTCACTATCATTGTGTGGGTCCTTTTTGGAAAGTGAACAAACGTTTTTCTTTAAAAAAAAAAATGATTTTCATCTTCGAAAACATTGACAATCAATTGTTGAAGTTATTGAAAAAGAAGCAATCGAGAATTGTTATTGATGCGTGATTTGTTGCATTTGCATTTTAAAGGAAATTTTGCATTGTAATTCAAGGTTGATTTGGAAAACTTTCTCTTTCCCTCCCATACATAGGATTCATTGAACGAAAAGTGATATATTTCATTCTCATCCATGCATTTATGGGTCAGAGTCATACAACATAATTTTCACCTTCGTTTCCTTTGAGTAAACAACAGCTCTTAATAACACTGCGCAATTGTAAAATTTATCTAGTAACTCTTTTCTAGGGATCTATTACACCAACATTTAGCTAGGTTAGCGCTTTGGAGTAGGAAGAGAGATACACTCTCCAAAATCACAAAACACACAATAGAATCTTGTGTTAGGGAGTGTTAAATTCCATTTGCAACATCTTGTCCTGGGAAGCCTTTCTCACACAAGGGTCAAGCACGAGGTCGCATTGATATTGGCAGAGTTACTCACCCTTCTTTGTTGATATCAGTGTAGAGATTGCACGTATTACGGGGATCACTCGGAGGTATCAGACCGTCGAATGTCCCCCCAGGATTTATTGTTGTTGGTGGTGACCTTAGTGGCCTATCTTTCTAGGTTCTTACATGAGGTGACTGTGAAGGGCAAAGTCTTCACAGTACCTGGAATTGATGTTGACCAAACTCACTCGGGCTCCTTGGAGGGTATACTCACGATTATGTGTGGGAGCTTGCATCAGGGTGTAAGTCCGTTAAGTAGGTCGTCAGCGTAACTTTTCCACCCTAGCCCAGCCTCTTCTCGTCTCGTTGTTGCGACGTTGGATTTCATCACCAACTAGTGGCTTCAAAATTAGAAGGTCTTGTTTGCTTGGTGTTGCTTCCTAGATTTTGTTTACTAGCACGTGCTGTTTGTTTCTCAAATTTGACCATAGGATTTTCTTCGTGAAGTTTGTCACTCGTTTACAATAGCTCCTCTGTGTTGTTCACGTAGAATGCAGGGTTTATCTCCAGAGCATCTGGAAGGTTCTCAACCCTTGCCTACCAGTACACCTGAGGGCTCTCCTCGGCAAAGTGAAGTCACAATCGTCACCACACCACAAGTGGAACACACTGACTCTCTAGAACATTTTCGAATTACAAATACTCGAGAGGACTTTCGAATTCACCCCGATTTTGAGAGACGTTTTATGCGAGCAAAATCTTCCGGAGACTTAATTGTTGTGTATTCCGGATCTCCGTCTGGACCTGGGGACCAAGATCCTTTTTGGTCTATGGGCGTTTTTCGACGGGACCTTTTTGGTCCAGGTTCACCTGTGATTTCCGAAATTAACCCGCCTGTGATTTCCGAAATCTCTAGTAAAGAGACAGTACTAGTGACTACCGCTTATCATTTTACCGTCCTTGCCAAAATGGCCCATATCACAGCTATTTCGAGTGTTCCAACCGGGTTTACTGCGGTTAGTCTTGCTCCCATCAACACACCGCGAACGCCCAATGTCATTCCGACACTACCACCTAGACACCGTGCGTTGAATGCTTCCATTCCTACTCCTACACAAACTCCATCCAGCTCTCCTAGTGGTCCTTCTTTTTCTGGGCACTTTCTTCCTGGTTTTGTTCCAACACTCCCTCAATTTCCTTTTGAAGGACCTTCTTCATCTTCTACTGGCAATCCTAATCCTAGTGGCACTATTCCGTCATTCACTCCAAATTACCCGCTTCCGAGTGGTGGACAATTTCATCAAGGTAGTATAACTCAACCCCCTCTAAGTTGGCAAATTCCAATTGGACCATTGCCCCCAATTGGCACACACCCTTCGATGGGAAGACCGACCCCACCTTATGGGAAAAACATACCTCCGTCCTTGGCCCAGTATTGGAATCAGTTGATACAAAATCCTCCTCAAACTTCTGGGGGGCAGCAATTTCCAATTGTGTTCGTAACACCCCCTAGTATGGGCCAACCATATCCAGGTTCGTTTAATCCCATTTGGGGGGCGAATGTTCAAACTTAAGCCCATGTTCTAGGGTATAATTCGATGAACTACTATCTTGTCCAACCACCACCAAATATGCCTGGATCTTCACATTATATGCAGACTGCTTATGGTCCTACTGGTTTGCTGACAGGGCTTCCTCCCCAAAGCCACCAGTACCCACAGGTGAATCGACAGTTACCTTTTCTCGCCACTTTAGATCTTCCGGATTTGTCAAAGATTTTAAATGATCCTATTCGTCACTCTCCCCAATGGCCTGTTATACCAACCAAGCTTCCATCGGACATTCCTAAATTCAATGGCAAAGCGAGAGAGGACCCAAACAATCACGTTATGACTTTTTGCCTATGGTGTTCATCCAACTCGTTGATGGATGACTCTATTCGTTTACTTCTTTTTCAACGAACCCTCACAGGTTCTGTTACGAAGTGGTATATTGAATTGCCATGAGGTTTCTTCTTTGACTTTAACACCCTCACTATGGCTTTCCTTACGCATTACCAGTTACCGATCCGTTATGACACCGGGACCGAGATTTTGACTTCCTTCAAACAGAACAAAGGCACTCATATATTTGATCACATCCATGAGTGGCGAAGGAGACGACGTCTCATTAAACTTGAGCTCCCCGATCAGTTGCTGGCAGAGTGGTTCACAAAATCATTTGTGAACGACATAGGTAAGGATATTGCCATGGGTGGCGTAGTCACGGAAGAGCAGGCTATAAGTCATGCTCAATATCTTGACCTCGTTTACTCACAAACGGGAACCCTTTACAATTTACTACCTGACTTACCTCGTCCTAATACTTCCAACACTTCAATAACTCCAGTTGCTTCGCATGCAGCTGACGGTGTGATTGGCTCTACCCAGGCCCAACCACATTCTGCCTCAAGCACAAACCCTAAATCTGCTTCTTCTAATGTTCAAAATGCTCCGTCTCCTGCCCCTCCCACCGGCAAGACTTCTGAGGTAAATGCAGTTCAATCTAACCCTGCTGGTAAAAACAAATCTAAAAAGGGAAGAGGTAAGAATAAGGAGGGAAAAAATAATTCTCAAGTAGAGCAAACCAAAACTACCCTTGTTGATGATCAGGATAAGCGCAAACCACGATACCCTTGCCTTATCTGTGGTGATGATCACTACACGAAGGATTTTCCACGACGTGCTGAGGTTACTAAGTTCCTTCAAGGAGCTCCAAGGACCAACCCTCTAAGGAGAAGGTTGATGATTTACCCCCTTCCTTGGTACAACCCTCTCCTGCGACTCCACCTACCAACGGTCCTCTTCATCTCGAACGATCGAGCCTCGGTACAGTTCTGCGACCCCCCCCAAAGGGCGTCGTTTAGAAATTGGCTTTCAATCCTCATGCTCATGCGACCCATAACTACAACATTGTTGAAGATATGGCCCAAGCACCTTCTGCGATGTTAGCCCTTGAAGTCCTTCAGACTTGTCCCGCACAACGGGAGACACTGTTGAAAGCTATCAGTGGAATTGACCCGACAGATATGAATTTAATAATCTTTGACTTGGAAGATCACATTCCAAGGTTACCCCCTCAAATTGCGTTCCAGATACAAGTGGTTGTCTCTGACAAAAACATTTGTCGAACCGTTATCGACGAGGGTGCCTCGACGTGTGTCATGTCTCTTGTTTGTTGGAAAGCCATTGGCTCTCCTTCGTTGAATGAATCCCAGAACACTCTTAAAGCCTTCAATGGCTCGGGTTTTAAGCCCTACGATGTTCTTCTTTCATTTCCCATCACATTAGAAGGCAAGATGATCCAAGTCGAAGTGGAAGTCTTTGACGCTCCCCTTGATTATAATCTTCTGCTTGGCTGCAGCTGGATTGATTCCATGTGCGCCGTTGTGTCGACCCTTTTCCGTGTCGTACGTTTCCCTCATCAAGGAAAGGTTTTTACCGTCGACCAACTCGCCTTCTTTAATTCTGATACCCGTACTGGCAATGTACTGTTTATCGCTAAAACCCCACCGGGTTATGAGAATGTCGGTGTAGGCCTTCTCAAGGACTCTTCGTTAATGGGTACTTTCCCCATTCCACCGCTCGATGTTCCATGCTCGTCTGTTGCTTCTATCAATATGATCTCCACTTTGCCTCATGAACTTCCTGCATCTAACGACCCCTAGATAGTACCTGACCCTGGAGATCATCTTCGTTTCGACGACGAAATGCCGTTAAGTCCAGTTGAATCCGCTTATCAGGCCATTCAATCGGCAACACCTTCTACCCCCTCTCTTGACGAGTTGTCTCCCGATCCTTTTCGTGTTATTTTTCCCACTGACGAGATGATCATGTCTGTCATGGAGGACACCCCTTGGGATGATGGGCATCATCGTTCCATCCTCTTTCTGGAGCAACATACCCTTGAGAAATACCAAAGGATTTCGACCCCGTCAACCGTTGTCGTCATCTCGACTATTCCCGAGTTTGCACACGATGTGTTTTCTGAAGGGAACTTAAGAAATATCTCACCCACGATTCCCATTGACATATCCGTCAAACCTGGAATCGTCGAAAATGTCCATATTGGAGCTTCGTGTTCCCCTGACGAAATCGTCACCTATACGTCCCTGCTCAAAGAGTTTCGTGACATCTTCATCTGGAGCTATGAAGAAATGCCAGGTATCTACCTTGAGATTGTGATACATGAGATAAAGACATACCCCGACGCTAAACCCGTCCGACAACACCTTCGTCCAGTTCACCCACGTAAAGAGGCTGCTATAAAACTCGGAGTTGAGAAACTTCTAAAAGCTGGCTTTATTTATCCGGTGGCTCTCACAGACTGGGTTTCCAATCTTGTCCTGATTGACAAGAAACAAGGTACAATTCTTGTATGCATTGATTATAGGGATATCAATAGAGCGTGTCCAAAAGACAACTTTCCTACCCCTTTCGTCGATCAGATTGTCGATGACTGTGCCGAAAGTGAAATCTTCTCTCTCATGGATGGTTTCTACGAATATAATCAAATCAACATTGTTCCTGAAGATCAACATAAGACTGCTTTTATTTGTCCTTGGGGTACCTTTGCCTATCAGAAACTTCCTTTTGGTCTCAAGAATGATGACGTAACTTTTCAACGCGCTATGTCTTATGCTTTCCATGATATCAAGCACATCATTCAACCATATTTGGACGATTTACCCGCTCATTCTATGCGCAGAGTCGATCACCCAACCCACCTCCGGGCCATTTTCGTTCGCTGTCGGTTCTACCGTATACGTTTGAATCCTCATAAGTGTGTTTTCTGTGTGGAATCTGGCCGTCTTCTAGGTTTTATCGTTTCACGTCAAGGGATCCGGGTGGATCCTTTAAAGGTTGAGGCGATCTTTAATCTCCCTCCTCCTTCTACACTTCGCCAGTTGCAAAGTTTGCAGGGGAAAGAAAACTTTCTTTGTCATTTTATCCCAAATTACGCCGAGATAACTCGTGGATTTATGTGGCTATTAAAGAAGAATTCAGAGTTCATCTGGGATACCATTGCCAACAATGCTTTTGAAGCTTTGAAATTGTCTCTAACACGCGCTCCGCTTCTTTTTCCCCCCGATTACAGTCGCGATTATTTCCTTTATCTTGCTACCTCGGAGTACACTATTGGTATGGTTCTCATTCAAGAGGATGATGCTAACGACAAACATGTTATTTACTACTTGAGTCGAAGTCTCATGTCAACTGAAATCAAATATTTACATGTCGAGAAACTGGCCTTGGCTACCGTCCAAGCCGTCCAATGCTTCCGGCACTATATCCTCTCACGCAAGACTACGATGATTTCTCATTGCAACCCTATGCAACACATTTTGACATGTCAATTGCTAGGGGGAAAATACTCCAAATGGATTGTGATACTCCAGGAGTTTGACTTGGAATTCGAACGCGCCAAGTCCAAGAAGTCCTTAGTTTTTGCTGAGTTGATATGCGATTTTCCTCATTCTACAACGACAAATGTAGCAGTTGATTCATTACCCAATGAATCTCTTTTCCTTATTAGCACTGATGATCTTTGGTATGGGGATATCATTATATATCTCCAAACCTAGACTTTCCGGCCAACTTTGTCTAGTACTGACCGACGTCGCATACGCTATCAAGCTCGTCAATACATTATCCTCGGGGATACTCTTTATCGTCGAGGGATTGACTCTGTTTTTCGACGTTGCCTAACGTTCGACGAAGCAGAGAAAGCTCTGAATGACTGTGATTCTAGAGCATGTGGTGGTCATATGTCTGGGTATGCTACTGCCTAGAAGATCTTACGCGCAGGGTATTTTTGGCCTTATTTGTTTCACGACTGCATCATCGTCATTCAAAAATGCCATGCATGTCAGACCTATAATAATAAGATTCAGTCACATCCTGCTCCTCTTCACCCTATGGTCTCAGTTGGTCCCTTTGCGAAATGGGGCATTGATTGCATGACATGTCACCCTCACTTGGCCGGGGGGCATGGTTACATCATTGTAGTCGTTGATTACTTTACGAAATGGGCCGAGGCGATGTCAACATTTGACAACACTGGAGAGACCGCAACATTATTCCTTTTTAATCATGTCATAGCTCGTTTTGGTGTTCCCCAAGCTATCATCACTGATTACGGTAGCCACTTTAGGAATTTTATGATGTCCGAACTTACTGAAAAGTTGGGTCTTCGCCATGATAACTCAACACCCTATTATCCACAATCCAATGGCCAAGTCGAAGCGATTAACAAATTTCTCATAACTATGCTCCAATGAATGATAGGGATTCATAAAACAAGTTGGCACACAATGTTATTTTCGTCATTGTGGGCATATCGGACATCCGTCAAGTCCGCTACTGGGTTTACACCTTTTCGATTAGTCTATGGTGTGGAATCCATTCTCCTAATTGAATGCGAGATACCCTCTTTAAAACTAGTTGTTGAACTCCTACCCAACACTTCTGCTGAGGAAGAACGTCTATTGTATCTTATGCGATTAGACGAAACTCGACGCGATGCCACCCTAGTCATAGAAGCTCAAAAAAAGCATGTCAAGGCCCAATACGACAAACATGTCAAGCCTCGCGTTTTCTCCGAAGGTGATCTTGTTCTTCTCTATGAACAAGATCGAGATATGTTAGGAGTTGGGAAATTCGAACCCATGTGGTGAGGTCCTTATATCGTTCGACGAGTTTTGGAAAAAGGAGCTTATGAGTTAGTATATTACGATGGTATCCCTTTGAGTGAACCCAGGAATGGATTGTACTTGAAGAAGTATTATGTATAAAATCATTTGTGCACAAGTACTTGTATTTTTATTGTATCATACTTTTTGTGTGTTACTATAGCTTGCTTTTGTCGTTATCTGGTCTCTGCCCTTATGTGATGTTGTGTTTGATTTCCAGATGTCGGAGTCTTCACTACCCTATATTGGCTTCACTGATGGTGCTAGTTGTAGTACTCAGAACCTTGCTTCTGCTGCGTGGACAATTTATGCCCCTACAAACGAACTTGTCGCCTTACGAGGTATGTGCCTCGGCCGTGTGACCAACAACATTGCAGAGTATAGCACCGTTATTGAATTATTGTTTAATGCTATCTCACTCGGAATTCGTCATTTGGTTGTGCGACTCGATTCACAGCTTGTAGTAATACAGTTAAGTAATGTCTACACTATTCGAAGTCCTACTTTGTTACGGGTGTATTTGCGAATTCACCTCTTGGAATGTTATTTTGATTACATTGAATATCAACATATTCCTAGATGTCTAATTAGATTAACAGATGCATTGGCTTATTATGTATTAGACAAACATTTGAATCATTTATAAATCAATCACATCAATATTCACACAATACATGATAAACCGGTAGAAGCCGTCTGTATATATAATGATCAAAAGAGTTTTTTACAAAAAGTTTGTCCGAAGACCAAACTGTCAAAATCTAAAGCTTATAGCTTCTACAAAGTGATGTCATGGATGACGTTCACGGTAACACATGACTGCCCGAGCAACCCTATGGAGTAGTCGAATCATGGACCCTGACACTCCTACAGTATGATGTTCATCACGTCATGGAACCTCTTCCAGAGTCATGTATGGAATATCTGCAGTCAGGCCCTCTAGATTTTGTTCCACCACTTGATAATCCTCAGCGTATTGTGGCGCTGCCACTACCTCTCCTCTCCGCTGAATGGGAGAAGTACCAGGAGGTATGTAAGGTCCAACATCTGTGACATCAACAATGATTTTGTTTTTAGTCTTTGGACGAACATATAAAACAAAAACATTTGAATATGAAAAATTCACAAAACATTTAAAAAGAGAAAAATGTGTGTACTTCTTACCAAGTTCCCCCCACTGAGCATCCTCTGGCAGTACTAAGTCCGGATCTCCTCAGAAATCCAACCCGACATAAGAATAGTCGTCAACCATCAACATTTGTGGTTGAAGCTAGTCAAAGAAAGTATCATCATATTTGATGATCGGTCCTGCTACGTGCCGGGCCATGAGACGACACCATCTCAGCATCCTTGGATCCCTGGGAGCCGGTAAATTCCACTCAACCTGTAGTCTCAGTAAGGGAACCCTCTCAAGGAAGAAGGACACTAACAAATATCCGTACTCGAATTGGTTCAGGTCGCCTCGTCTGCATTTAGTCAACTGCTTTTTTATACTATGAAGCACAACGTCTGCCCAGTTGAACACCTAGGTTTAGTACACTCGATGCATACTGGAAGTAACTCTGTAACGCCATGTGAGGAGCATAACTCCCAGCCATCCGAGCTATGGTGAATAGGATAGTACAGAGAGTCAAATCTTGTACCCCCCAAATAACAACTTTTCCCTTCTTTCTCTCTGCTCGGGAACGCAGTGTAAACGACAATACTCACTCATGGGCAACCCACCACCTCTGCCACCAGTCAGGCTCACATAGTTCCCATGCCGTGACAATCCAGTCAAAAAGTAAATGTCCTCAATATCTAAGGACAGTGTGTGGACCCCCACATGAAATACCTGCTGATCAGGGTCCCACATACGCACCAGGTACTCTAACAACCTGACTTGGGCCCTCATGCCCGGGATACGAAAGTACTTCAGGAGGCCACAGTTTCTCAATGAAGCAATAGTATGTGGATGATTTCTGGCAATTGCATTGTCTTCTTCATTCTCCCTTTCGCGCCATTCAAGAACCATTTTGATGGCCAATTATCTGCATAAGGAACACAAAAAGAAGATTAGCAACTTTTTTCATGATTTGGTTCTCTTTCATTAGGTAAATTTTTAATTTTTTTTTGAGCTTTGCGGTTCTTGCAGATGCCCTTTGTGCACAGTGCGAGAACCTCACAGGCTGCTCAAGGGTCACCTACGAGAATCACCCATTCTCGCAGGTCCCGTGTAGCCCGCCTACAAGAATGGCAGCACACAAGTAGGGCTCACTAAATCAATTCAAAAATGAATTTTTAACCCATGGAAATGCAAAATTAAACCATTAAAGTGTAAAGGACAAAGAGCCTACCTCACTGTCGCTGACGACTCGCTGAATGGACGCTCATAACTCCCGCAATCTCACTCCGAACTTTGAAGGTTAAAGAGGGGTTTTTTGAGCTCAAATAGTGGAAAGGTAACAATGATATGGTAAAAAGAGCATTTACTCATTTTTATTTACTTTTACTATGTCATTTGGTTTTTTATGATTATTTATCTATTAAACCCTAATCCCTAATGTCATTTTGAGTGTAACTTTTGCAGGCGTAATGATTTTGATGGTCAAATACAGGGATACAGACATGTTTTTCTTTGTCATCACGTGTTTTGATTGTTTTTTATGGTTTTTGTACAAAACCTTGAGCATGGTCTTTGTCCGTTCTTGCGCTCGAAAATACATGAGAACGCGATCGAACATACTTTTATCACTTTTTCGGGCTCAACAAGGTTATATGAAAAAGGAACCCCCCTGGAGTCCTCTTTAAGCTCTTTTCAGACTCTCTAAACATGAAAAGATAGCCGAGTGACCTTGCTATTTTCACACTCGTTAAAGTATTTGAAGAAAGCGTCTGTTGGGCGATAATTTATCTCTTTTTTGGTCTCATCCAGACTATTTTATGAAAAAGGAACTGAGAGAGTTCTCTTTTAAGTGTTTTTCCAAACTTTATAATTATGAAAAACCTTTGAGTTTTCCATCTTTGGACTCGTTAAACAAATATCGATAGACCCATAATGGGACCGAACCACTCATTCTTAGGGTTCGTTAAACATACTCCGAAGGACTTATCCGAAGGATAAGCTTATATCAACAAGCATATGTTATCCTCCTCAAGCTTGCATAAAAATAAAGAGGTACTCGCCAGAAATGGTGGGGGAAAATTTAGGAAAGGGATATGTTTTCATCTTTGTATTGATTGGCAGTACGTGTCGCTCTTGAACATGACACCCTCTTGAAGCCGGTTTGGGAAATTCATTTGTCTCTCATTTGATTTGCTAAAAGGTCATTTCCTGTGTCGTCTTTGAGTCAATGCTGCCAAATCATTGGTCGTGTCATTCATATGTTCAAGAGAAGTCCATCTGAAACCTATATTGAGTCGGCCATTTGCATTTGTCCATTCTTTCTGTGTCAGCCTTCCCCGTGTCCAGTTCAATTTACATCATAACTCTGTTTCATCCTCAAAATCTGTTACTCATTTCGTGTCATTGATGGGGGATACATCAAGGCCCTCCTGTGATGAGTTTTGTTCCATCAACTTCAGCTCATTATCTCGAATCAAGACCTAGAAATTATTTGGTACCTTGGAGCTTGCATGCCTCAATGGCAGGTTTCCTCGCTTTCGACAGTGGGTTTACATCATTGACCCCTGATCGAAAGATTCCATCGGATGTTCGACTTCAACTCATTCATTCACACTCGATGGATTGTACTAGGGTACCTTGGGAGTCATTGACATCAATGGTGATTTCCCTCGCACTTGTTAATGGTTTCATCAATGACTGGTAATCAAGTGGTTTATGCCATGTTCGACTTCAACACATGTAATCACATGGTTAGATTCGTACTTTGGGCGACGAGATTGAAAACCCTGGATATCATCTCTTTTGTCCAGGTTGCGATGGAGTATGTATAATTTGCGACACATAGATCCACTGTGTATGTCTCGTGGCTATGTCGTCTTAATTTAAAATTTCTCGCATAGATCCACAGTGTATTCTTGGTGGCTATGCTATATTTTGATGGCATGGATCCACAGTGTATGATTGGTGGCCATGACTCATGTCTACAATGTCATCAGTCTATGATCTGAGTATGGGAATGCCTACCTCAAAATTAATATATATGATATTCTGCAGATGCTTGGTTGTTCGCAGGTTTCAGATTATGTGTGCTCCTGGTTTCTGACACACACATGCAGCTTACAAAGTCTTTCGGCTGTCATTGGTTCCAACCTCATACTTTGGGGGGCATTCTGTTACCCATGATTTTGGTCATCATGATGATGTATTGATGATGGTGTACTCAGGCTCTTCATAAGAACTTTCTCCTGAGAAAAGTTACTTTCATCTCTTCCCAGAAAACTCATTTTTGAAGAAGGTTCGCAGACTGCTAGTATATTTGGGTGCGAGAATGTCTGATTCTCGCAGGCTGCCTTAAGCCAGGGTGCGAACTTCTCGCACTGTGTTGAATAGCTAGGGTGAGAACTCTTCCTAAAGCTTGGAAAAAGATGAATTCTCGATGTTTCTAGAAGAGAATCTTCTAGAAGGATGGGTTGACATTCGAATGGTTATCCTAGTACTGGATTCCCTGATATCGTGGAATCATTCTTATCCAAGTAACTAATTCATTCTCTCCTATATATTGAAGGAATTCTCATGGAAAAGGTTAAGAAAGATTCATTGGAGAATTGGTGAAAAGAATGTGTGAAGGACTTAGCCTGAACAGTAGCTTGGAGACTCTAGTAAGTCTATCAAGAGGATTTGATCTTCTTCATAC
>CBVK0100646467.1:0-14607 GCA_900067695.1 Picea abies
TAAAGCTATTCTCACTTTATTGTGTAATTCCTTGATCATACACATAGGTTGACTGTTGAATATATTTTTCTATCTTCACTTTGGTTGGTTTGTGTTGTCTTGGTCTTGACCTCACGAGAGCACCGAAGCGAAGTAGGGAGCAAAAAAGACCCTAGGAAGCGATATAAAGGTATGTTACTTGTTCCTTCCTACTAATTAATTCAATGGTCAAAACTTAGGGAAAGAGTCATGTCTTGTCCTATTTTGTTCTAGATCTAGGTGGATCTAGGGAGATCTGTTAGTGTCCGCACCTACTGATTAGTCCGATAACAACCTTTAGTATTAATCATAGTGGGGGCGATTACCAAGGTATGAAGGATGAGACCTTTCCAAGAGACACTCCCAAAGAAATGTAGTTTTTAAAAAGCACCTTCCAAGATTCATTCCTTTCCATATATTGGATAACACATTTAGTACATAGATCTTGGTCTGTATGTAACATTTTATGATCCCGTACCTACACAATTTCTCATAATGCAATAAAATTTTCAAATGACTCTATGAAACGCTTAATTCCAATGTTGTTGGCCCAAACACAAATTCTAGAGGCATTTTCCAACCTCAAGTAGGAACTCATTGAGGGTACCTAGTAGGAGGAATAACAAGCAGGGGTGGGCATTGTTATAGCAAGATTTGCCTCACCCTATGTAATCTTGCACAAAGGGCCTTATTCCATTTCCCTATGCAGACTTATCTTCCCTGTTGATAAAATCTAGAGACAAAAATTAATATTTTTCCACATATACGCATCTTGCGCACTATACAACATGCATATACATAGGTTGCTCTATTGCAACCCGTGTACATCGGGATTTGTGCCAGAAAATGAAAATTAAATGTCGGGTTTCCATGTCATGACATGATATCTCTAATACTTGGCCTTCCATATACTGGAAACGTTCCGAATCGACCCTTCAGTTCCATTTTGAAGGATATAAATGGGCCAATTCCAAGCTATGGAAGAGAGAAAAATTCAACTTTGAGAGCAAAGTTACTTTGGAGAAATTATTATTTCATATTGAGTCTGCATCCCTTTGTCCTTTAAGTCTGAACACAATGTTCATCCCCCAAGCTCTTCCCTTATTGATGGAGAACCCCATTGTATCCCTTCTATGAGCTTGCATTTGGTGGAGGATTGAAGTGGTGGAGGCTTAGTTGGAAGGAACTTAGTTTCTCGGTTCCGAACCATGCCGACACAGAAGTCTGTAATATTTTCACTTTTGTTGATCATATATTAATAGAAACACTCATTTCCCATCCAATTGATATCTTGCAAATATATGAGTTATTATCCAAGGGTATATTTGTTATGTTTATTAATGGATTATGCTATCTAATGTGCTAACCTTCTACATTATCACCATATGCTTGCTTTGCTTGTTTGTTGAGAACTAGTTGTAGGTATATAACTTTGGGTTCAAGTGCTCAACGATGGACTTCATTGAACATCTGGACGAGGTAGGCCTCTTTCTTATCTCTCTTGCATATTGGTTTATATAGCATATGTTTGGAATATAGTTGATTTTTGCAGTCATTTCCGTCTGTTCCAGTTTACCCTAGCCATAGAGAGATTTTCCTCATAACAGAATTGGCGACTCTGCTGGGGATTCAATCTTATTTCTTAGGGTTTGAAGTACTTTTCTCCTTAGATTGCTCTCATTTTTATTGTGGTTATTGTCATATCATTGCTTGATAGTTCCTGTTCACTCTGGGTTTGAATTTTCATCTTTTCTCCCTTGCCTGATCTTGTTTTAAAGCATATACAGACCTTTTGCATTGATAGTCGCGTATACACGCGTACTGTCTCACTGCAAGCTGTGTATATACACTCTGTTTGCCTAAACAGTCGCGTACATCAGTTTGCCTTGCCCTTTTGCTTGGTTTGGTGTTTTTTGGGTGGGATTTGATGTTTGTTGAGTCTTCTTAGGTCTCTGTAGTGCCTGTTGAGTGCTTGTGGGATGACAGGAAACCCTCTTTTGGTTGAATTTCTGGGCGAAGTATTTCTTTTCATATTTTCATTTTTATTGTCCTTGCACATTGGGATGGGTGTTTTGCTGCTTGGTATCTTGCTTGAGTTATATCTTTTTTATACACAGTAGGGCTATATATCAGATTATGTTATAGTCCATGCATTTTCAGTTTGTTATGTTGAAAATACAAAAAAAATAGGCATTTTGCATTGCTTGGCATTTTTGTCATTTTTTTCATTATCATTAGCTTAGTGCATATAGTGAAAGATTGCATTTTACTTTGGAATTACATAGTTGAATTTGAAAATTACATTGTTTTTTAGAAGCATATCATTCATTGAAAGTTAAAGTTAGGACTTTTCATTATTTTCATATTTACTTTTCTTGCAGAGTCATAACACCATGAGTTTCACTATCATACCTTTTTGAGTAATCACGGCCATTAAAATTAACACTATAATTTAAAATTGATTAGTCACGATTTTATTTTCTAGGGTGCACAAACTAGCCTAGGATTTAGTGCCTTGGAATAGGATTTTGTGAGTAAACCTCTCCAAGGCAATTAAATAAACATATGTGCCTGAGTCAGGGAGTGGAGAAATCCATTGTATAGTTGGTAAGATCAAGAGGCTCCGCTCACACCAGATTTAATCACGAGGTCGCGTGAAGTCAGTTGAAGGGATATCCCCCCGATACCTTCCTAGCGTCAGATATATTTCTGGGGATCTATTCGTATCTAGGGATCTTGCTAGTGCCTTTACCTCCATGAGAGGCAATAGTTTCAAGGTTTCAGGCATTGCTACCCTGCCCATACGGTGGACCTGACTTACGACTGCTCGCCTGTGCATAAGTTATACAATGGTTTATTAGTTTCTTGACTTAGGTGTCTCATAGATTACTTATAGGGGTTATTCTGCAGGTACCCTAGGTTAGATAAGGATCGGACAACACACAACCTTTATGGAGGACTACCTCTCCGGGGGGATCTGACCGACTGATTGTTAAGCCCACGAGGGCCCTTATAACTGATTTTGTTAAATCAGATATTTAGTAGGGAGTCTTAGGCCCTTCTTGGGCGAGACATACCTTCTTTAGGGAGGGAGGCCACTCAACCACTTTATCCCATTTGTATGCATATTGGTCATTTGACTTTTGGTGTTCTCTTTGATTACTAGTTGACCTTAGGGGTCTATACTGAGTTGTCTTCATCATGGGTAGTGGAGTTCCTTTTGATCCCTCATTTATTGCTACCCACCCCATGATTCCTACTCATTTCATGGGGACTAATCCTACCACTTTTCATAATGGTATGCAGAACTATTATACTCAGTCCGCGCCTTGGGTCTCTAGTCATGTTCCAGTTGATATGACTTGGCCCATGCAATCCTCTCCCTGGTCCACTTATATGAATCCTAGCATTAGATCCGGGGGAACCTTGGCTTCGATGCCTATGTCTTCGTTCGATATGAGTCACGTCCCTCAACCAACTCTCATTGCGGGTGGTTGGAACCTCCCCTCTTACAGATCCAATCCTAGCTATACTTTGTCGAGAGCTAACACTCAGATGGGTGCCTATTCTACTTATTACACCCCATCTATGTATCCTTTGTCGATTCCTTCGAATAATTTTCCCATGACAAGTCCTCATGTATCCCTGGGTATTTCATATGGGGAGAATCAATTTTACGGTTCATGATACCCTCTTTATGGACTGCCCTCACAAGGGGGAAACATATATCCTCACTCGAATAGTCTTTATCATACTTTCGTTTCTTCACAGAATTCAGTGATGATGCCCATACACACCTCTTCGAATCAATTAGGTAGAGGATACTACCTTTCCAGATAGGGATAGGGGGTAAACTAGGACCCTTCCTGGCCTGCAATGTTTAAAAGCCAATCTTTCTCTGGACCTTGGCATCAAATGCCATAACTCATTGCTAGTCTAGTCACTGTCAGTCATACTGGAGCTCCGTCACCAACCACTTCCAGTCATGTTGGAGATGGGTCGACAACTTCTACAAGTCCTGTTGACAACTTGCACCCGACCACTGCCAATCATGCTGGGGGAACCACACTAATCGCCACAAGTAATATCAATGCCACATCTCCAACCTCTGTATACCATGTAGGAGATGACTCTCCCACCTCTACCAACCACGTTGATAGTATGTCACCAACCACTATGAACGACATTGGGGGCATTGAGAAGCCCAAACACCTCAGACATAAGCCTAAATTCCTTTGCAAAACTTATGAAGGAAGTCCCCTTACTCGTTTATGTCCAGCCATGACTGGGATACCAAAAGTGTGGGGCTCACCTAAGGGCCCTTCAAATTCTAAGGCGTCTGTGGTTTCCCCACACCTTGTTCCTACGATTGACATGACAATAATGTCGTTGCAATATTCTCTTGATCAAACCCCCATTTTAGAGGGTGATGTATCCCCTACCCCTGTTATCCTGCATCCTCTTCAACCTAGAATTGAAGAAGTGGTCATACCAATGAAATCTCTGGTCAATCCTACTCTCTTTTCAGAGGGTGATGTATCCTTCAACCACGTCGTTAGCATCCCTGATCTTGCACCTTCTGAACGAGAGAGAGCTCTACTTTCCCCAAATCCTCTCTCTCTGGGTTTTGAGGAGATCACTTTTGATTGGAACGGTCTTGTGGGTTATCCAATGCCCCCGCCTATTGCTTTTCCAGTGAGAGACATTATCCGATATATCACAGAGACTATATACTCAGTTAGTCCTTTATCCTCCTCGACTTGGAGAGATTTGGGTTTTCCCAAGCTTATGTCGACTATCCGTAAGATACTAACATTTCACAGAAGTTTGGCACGAGAGCCTTGGCCTCCCCCGTGGCTTGCCGCCTAGACTCTCCCAAACGAGTCTAAGTTAAGCTCTTTTCCGACTGGTTCAAAAAGAGAAAAGATTGTCGAGTGATTTGTCCCTTTCACACTCGTTAAATTGGACTTGAAAGGTCATGAGTCTTAGTTAAGCTCTTTTCTGACTCATTATCAAAAAGTGAAAAGATTGCCGAGTGAAATTGTCTCTTTCACACTCGTAAATTGGTTTTGAAAAGATGTCTATTTGGCACAAGTTTTTCCATTTTTCACACCAAGTAGACTAAAATACATAAAAAAAGGACATTTTTTGGCATTAAGTTGTGATTGCATCTCATTCCCTTGCTTGCAGTATTGAGCCTATAACTGGTTCTTGATTTGCGTTATAAACTGTTTTCCTCGGTAGTTTTGCATCCTCAACCAAGCAGAGCCTTGTTTATATCCTTCACAATTCGACACCCTATACCTAGGAGGGAACATACCCCTAAGTGTCCATATCCCACATGCATTGAGCATAGGTACGTTCCATTGTTGGAACTAGTTTTTCTTACTTGCGACACTCATTTTCTCATCTGTATCATAGCATTCATTTGTCTATGAAAAAACAAAAAAATATGGGCAGGAAGGGAGCATTATCTTATGTTGGCAGCAATCATGTCACCTTTGAACAGAGCACAAAGTTATTTCATCATCATAATTTTGGGATTAGCATGAAATTAGGAAGCTGAGCTTGTTACAGAGTCTTCTCTATCAACTAATTACTCTTCCAGTCCCTATAGAGAATTTCATTGATGCCTCCTGCATCTCATGGTTTCATCATTGGTCTATGTTGTTGGAGTCATCCATATGTCTCATGCTCTTGTTCAAAGGAAGTCTTTCAACCTATGTCGTCCACTCATAAATCGTGACTTTGCATGTCGGACATACACTCAGTTTGTCTCAGAATCACATGATAATGTTGTCATATCATGCACCCTGGCCCTACTTTCATCATTGGTAGGTAACCTTGAACCCAATAGTCGACATTTCATCATTGGTTGTTGATTGGGTGGTTTTCGTTGTGTTCGACGACAAGACATCTATTCACACATTGGGATTCATGCAGTGTCTTGGATGCCATTAGCCTTATTGGTGGTTTCCTCGCCTTTGTCAACAATTTTCATCATTGGCTTCTATTCAGAGGGTCTTTTTCATGTACTGCTTTCACTTGACACACACGAAAGATGCACAGGGTTGTTGGTTTGTGAACATGTTCTTCGTTTGATTTTCACCAAATCATGAAGCTCCTACTTTGTATCTCATGCTGAGTGATGAGAGATGCCTTAATGCTCTCCTTTCAACGAGTCTCTTTCCATCGAATTCAACTCGTTTATTCTAGAAACGAGACCTAGAGTCTTATGAGTACCTTGAGGCTTGCAGTCATCATTGGTAGGCTCTCTCGCCATCAACAGTTGGGAATACATCAATGTCTCTTGATCGATGGATTCTTCAGGTGTTTGACATCGACTCCTATATTCACACTTGTAAGAATGTACTTGGTGCCTTGATACCTACTTTCATTATCGGTAGGTTGTCTCGCGTTTGTTAACGATATGCCTCAATGACCGATAATCAAACGATGTCTCATTATGTTCGACCTCAACTCCTTTATTCACATGATGTAGACTTGCACCCTTGACAGATTGTGTAGAAGACTTGGAGACATCACTATGAGCCACAACTTTCTTGAGTTGTTGCTTCCTTTTCATTGGACCAATACCTATATGAATTCAGTGGTCATGGGTGATCAGATTGTACTCCGTGGTATACAGATATCTTCAGATTGGTTTTTGAGACTGGTTCTACTGGGTCTTGTTCATGACTATGACAACTATTGGCATGTAACCACATTTGTATTTTCCTTTTCATGGCCACAAACACTTGTTTGGTATATTTTTCACATGGATCTGCAGTGTAATTTTATTGGCATCCATGTATGCAAAGTCGGTGCAGAATGTAATGAGCAACGAGTTCGTCCAGCTGGTCCCCTACCACTCCACTTCTGGGTTATTTATAATTTATTTCGGCCATCACAGATACTCCTCTGACCTCACACATTAGGGGGCATCTGTTATAGCAAGATTTTCCTCACCTTATGCAATCTTGCATAGAGGGCCTTATTCCATTTCCCTATGCAAACTTATCTTCACTGTTGATAAAATCTAGAGACAAAAATTAATATTTTTCCACATATACACATCTTGCACACTATACAACATGCATATACGTAGGCTACTCCACTACAACCCACATACATTGGGATTTGTGCCAGAAAATGAAAATTAAATGTCGGGTTTCCATGTCACGACAGGATATCTCTAATCCTTGGCCTTCCATATACTGGAAACGTTCTGACTTGACCCTTCAATTCCATTTTGAAAAGCCGACGTGACCAGATCACACGCCACGTATCCTTTGGATGGATGACTGCTATTCTTCCCTGCATATAATATGGGCGCGACGCATTTGTGCTAATTTCAGCGCAACTCCGCTATCCGCGATTTTTCGTCGGCTACTGATCTGCTCCTATGGATGAATCTGGGCCGTTGACAACCTAATTTCGCCCTCTCACTTGATTTTCAACCTGAAATGGGGCTTTACGTGCTATGCTTGGGTGTTCTTCGTGCAACCTTCAGACCTGGATGCTCTTAGACCCAAGATAAGAAATGTCGCTAACATTAGGCTCCATGGGGGATAGAGTCATCCCTGTGATGCTCTAAGAACTCATTCCGCGGCTTCAATGCCTTACTGTTGGGCTATGGAGTCAGGCTCAAAACATCCCACTGCTGAAAATACAAGCCGAAAAATAAAAGCAACAAAATACAGATACATGCTCAAAGGAGCTTATTTATATACAATCCTAAACTAATAAAACACTTTACATGGGGCTAGGTGAAAGTAGATTTCCACCATAGCCAATCAAGTAACTTCCTGAAGGGAAGCTCTTTCTTTCTGTCGATGATCATCAGCAGATGGTGTAACCATGACAACAGAACGGTTACACTCTTCAACTCCTCCTTACAGGCCGGAGTTGAGATGAAATAGGGTGGCTCCAAGGCATAGGGGAAATGCCACTCCATGTACTTTCTGACAGGGTCATAGAATGAGTGGCCAATCCCAGAAAATTGGCGACAGACAACCTCTTCTGCTACACAGTTGTTCACATGCAACCGAATATCTCTGATAAGCACAGGCGAGTGGACAACTGACGTAGGCTCACTGATATCAGGCGATAACTTCTCGCTGACTGGCTTTGGAATGAAATATGTGCTCAGATGTTCCTCTGGTTCCTTTTCCTCTTCTTGGCTCTCCCCTGGGTCAGATTCGTATTCATCATAAATAGGGATTATGGGGTGGTTCTGCTTGCTGACTGGCTCTTCAGTATCTTTATAGTGATCAAATGTAGGATAAGCCTGATGCTCATCATCACTATAATATACATCAAAAAGGGGTTGTCCTTCATTGATATGATCCTCCTCCAAAACAGTGATCCCGTCAAAATTTTTTGTTTCAGGGACAGTGGGACCTGCTGCTTCTGACTGCTCATACATAATCCTTTTCTCTTTAATCCCAGGTAAAAATATATCGTGAGAAATGCCCTAGGGGAAAAGAGAAGAATCCTCTTCCACAACTAACCCCTCTTTTAAAAAGAGAGGGTCTTCGTCATCATGAGTAGAGCTGCTAGGAACATCTGCTTCAACCCAATATCCAGGTGAGTCATCTACCATGGACTACATTTGCTCTATAAACTCACAATTTTCACAAGAGGCATGTTGATCGTTATGAATATCTAAAAGAATAGAGGCATCTGATATAATGTCAGATGCTTCCATTCTAGGGCTAACACAATTAATATCATTCAACACCTCCATATTTTCCTGGCAAATGATTTCCTCCATAGTAAAAGCTTCATCGTGGACCTGGTCTTCAAGGCCAGCAGAGGCTTCATGAAGCGAAGAAAACTCTTCACAACAGTTTTCATACAAACAATCAGCTGGAAAATAATCTTTACAAAATGAATTGAAATCTGTATGAAAACCTGTTAAAGAGCGGATGCTCGCAGCGGGAAGATATTGACACCACTCAAGAGCAACTCCCTTCAATGAACACCTGAAGAGCTTAATCCAGACATCCTCATGCGTAATATTGTGTCGGTGAATAGCTTCATGGAAGTCCAGTAAATGCTCAGTTGGTTCCTCCCAACTTGTTGCATGAAATTCAGGGAGGAAATCTTCTCATTGGTCTCTATCAAGAAGTGCATTAGGAAAACCAACTATCTGGGAAAAGTCACAGAAAGCAAACCTTTGAGCCAGAATTTTCTCCATATCGAACCAATGGAGTTGCCAATCGATCCTCGAATCATGGAGTCGCCAGGTGAAAGATGTGCAACTTCAAATGTGCCTGGTCCTTGTTCACCATTAAAGGCTAGATCTTAACGTTGTCGTTACCCCAGGAAGCTTCTCAGGCTAAGAAAGCAACCGCTGAAACCTTCTCGAGAAATCTCCTCTAGGTTATCTTTCATGTGTGCCAACAGTAGCCACAGTTGAAACAATGAAGTGGAAACAATGGATTCGCCACAGTGGAGTCCCCAGGTGCACAGTAGCAATCTTGATAATTCTGATATCTGATGCACCTTCAGAATTAGTTAATCGTTGTCGTTCAATCCCGAGGAAAATTTTCAACTTCGTCCCTGACAACGGCGCCAGAAATGTTGGCGACAGAAGTCACCCCTGGATTGCAGCAAGAGCAGAGCCCGACGCCCATCAGTTTATATCACGATTTGTTTAATGGGGTGATCGATGGGAAGTTAGCTCAAGACGATGTGGTTCTAACTCCGAAACTAGGATAGGCATGCATGGGCGAGTAAGGTCTTAGATAACTTCAGACAGTGAGTTGTAGTAAGGGTGAGTAGGGGGAAGACTTGTATCAGAGAGATGCAAAGGTCTGTTGTAAACATCAGGTTTCTAACAGACTGTAGGAGAAGGCATCTAAACGCAAGATCTTCTTACATTCAAACGCAAAACACCAGAGAATACAACAATGCAATGATAAATCCTTTATCATAACATGATTGCAATAATTCAAACGAATCAGTCGTTCACGAACTCTCTCAGCATCAGACGAAAATTAGATGGAGTGAGAAGACTATCTGTCATAAAACAAGAAATCTTACATACCGATACATAACCAAAGAACTAGAGAGTTTGTCAAAACTTTACAATTGGGAGCTTCGCTCTACCATAACCCCTCTACAAAATACAAAGACCGAGTTTATATGCTTAGAGAAAAATCGCCTAACAGAGGCGTGTTCAGCCATCCAAGGCGTGGTGTCCCTTCAGCCGAATTCGGACGGATAATCCCTGTTAGACACCACCTTAACTGGGCATGGCTCCTGTAAGGGGAGTAGCTGAGCCATTAAGAGCCAAGTTAGCGTGTGTAGACCTCCTCTGGCTAATCAAGGATTGGGCATGGCCTCTTTGGAAAAAATGGTACACAGGATCCTCTCGAGTAGACCGCTGGCTAGGCTCTCCATATCTTGCACTTAATGCATGAAGAGAGGTTTCAACCACTCTTTCTTACCTTCATTTACTTCAAGTGAAAACCAGGCTTGAGGTCGGATCAAATGGCACCCGGAGAACGCGATGAACCTTTCAGCGACTGGACTCAACAGCCCTGGCCCCTTTTGCACAACTCTTTCTATTTTCCCACATGACGACGGGCTGTGACCCTGCTTTTATTCTCAAAGGCGCTTTTGGTGTTCGCGAACAGGAAGGGGCTGATCCTTGTTCCTTGAAATCGCGATGAGCGAAATGTCGAGACGGCCTAATCTGGCGCCACACATCCCTCTATGGATGGATGGATGAGACTGCTCTGCGATACCGCGGGCCCGACTCTGGGCACTTTCGACGCTTCAGGGTTCGGGGTTTCGCGATGCAGAGTGATACGAAACTTTCACCCTTCGAACTCGCGACTGCCGAAAAGCTGACGTGACCAGATCACACTCCACGTATCCTTTGGATGGATGACTACTATCCTTCCCTGCATATAATATGGGCACGATGCATTTGCGCTAATTTCAGCGCAACTCCACTATCCTCGATTTCCCGCCGGCCGCCGATCTGCTCCTATGGATGAATCTGGGCCGTTGACAACCTAATCTCGCTCGCTCACTTGATTTTTAGCCTAAAATGGGGCTTTACGTGCTACGCTTGGGCATTCTTCGTGAAACCTTCAGACCTGGATACTCTTAGACCCAAGACAAGAAATGTCGCTAACAGGGCCAATTCTGAGCTATGGAAGAGAGAAGAATTCAAATTTGAGAGCAAAGTTACTTTGGAGAAATTATTACTTCATATTGAGTCTGTATCCCTTTGTCCTTTAAGTCTGAACACAGTGTTCATCCCCCAATCTCTTCCCTTATTGATGGAGAACCCCATTGTCTCCCTTATATGAGCTTGCCTTTGGTGGAGGCCCAGCTGGAAGGAACTTAGTTTCTCAGTTCCGAACCGTGCTGCCACGACAGTCTGTAATATTTTCACTTATGTTGATCATTTATTAATAGAAATACTCCTTTCCCATCCAATTGATATCTTGCAAATATATGACTTATTATCCATGGGCATATTTTTTATGTTTATTAATGGATTATGCTATCTAATGTGCGAACCTTCTACATTATCACCATATGCGTTCTTTTCTTGTTTGTTGAGAACTAGTTGCAGGTATATAGCTTTGGGTTCAAGTGCTCAACGGTGGACTTCATTGAACATTTGGACGAGGTAGTCCTCATTCTTATCTCGCTTGCATATTGGTTTATATAGCATATGTTTGGAATATAATTGATTTCTGTAGTCATTTCTATCTGTTGGTTAATATTCTTGGTTTGGAAAAAGCATTAGTTATCCATTATGAAATATTATTCTCAACTCTTTGGACCAACACCTCCAAAATATATTAGGAGAGCACTGGAAGGAAAATATAATGTCTAGGAACTTGAAGATATGGCATGGGAGAATACAAGGCCATACACTTTGGCCCATCTAACCTCATTGGCCTTTACAAGGTGACAAATCTAGGCAATGTGGGTTTTCTTCTCTTCATCATGGGGGAAATGATGAAGTGGTTGAGAGATGTACTCTAGTTCATCCTTCACTATGTTTCTTCTAGTGAAAAGAGACGTATATTGGGAAAAGAGACATACATGTGAGGACTGTACTGAACCTTCTAAGCAGGTACCATATGGAGGATATGCCCTGCATAACAACTATGATGTCTAAGGGAAACAAATCAAAATGTTTTACATTCTGCATATGTGTGAATAGAGACAAAGTTAGTCAATGTAATCTTTTAATGATGTTATTTGAAGATTCTTCTCAAACTAATAATATACCTTACGAGTGATGAAAAATAGGCGTTTTCATAATAATGAAATTATCCTTTAGCACTAGAAAGTGAAACAATGTGTCTCATGAAACCCCATAAAGTGGCACCCATGTCTCTCTCTGTCTCAATCACAAACTAACTCATTCAATACATTTTTTTTAAAGGATTCTATTTACAATATTGTTTTTTGTCTATGTTTAGAGTAACACATTGGTTGTTGTTTCTACTTATGAAGGTCCACTAATTGAAATTCAGTTGACCCAATGCATTGGAATGTGTCTTGTATTGAGGCTACAAAGGCATTATCGATACTGAAACATGTTTGTGGGCTATATTTGTCTCTTTTTTCCTCCAAGGTCTTCATATTTCAAAACAATAGGTAAGGAACATATTTTGTTGCATCATGTATAAGTATCATTTCTCACCACACATGTGTATGTATTATCTCTTTAGAGTCTAGTATATGTATTATTGCTTTAGAAAGTTGTCACATAATATAATAGAATGCCTGATTTTGTGCCTAAAAGATTATGATAGGTTGCATTGCAGGCACAACTGTATATTTATATTTTTTTATTTTATCAATGTCTTTATGTAATTACTTTTTATCTTCCTTGCTGCCATAAGAATGTTCATGTGTTTAAAAGAGTTAATCTGTTAATCCATATTGATTTCTTGCAACTTTTGTAGGCATACATTGCAACTTTTGTACGCGGGCATTTAGAGAGGTTTGGCTCTAGGAGGACGACATGACATTTTTGTAGGGAGACATTATACATAGGTTTTGGTTCAGTAAGAGGACATCACATACCAGGGATTTCATATATTTTCACGATGATTTTTTGTTATATTGAATTGTGAAATTATATTTTGTAAGTTTGTTGATATTCAAAATTATTTGAAGTTTAACCTATAAAAATGAATCATAAAATTTTAATGTTGTCTCTTTTCATCATATATACAGGGAAATGAATGAAGATGCAGATGTTTTTATCAAAGCCAAGTTCACATATGGAATATGGTCCTCGGAATATGCAAGAGTTAAAATATGGAGAAGTAGTGGATTACTTTTTAATATTTCAACTATGTTTTTCTGTGTTTAGCTTATGAGAAAGTTGAAATTGTTTTAAAATGTAATATTATGGAATTGTGTAATTTTTTAACACTGGAATTTTTTTAACAGTGGAATATCATTTTAAAGTTTTTTGTTGTAATATTGTTACAACTGGATGAATCTACTGTTAGTATGCTTGTTTCTTGCCTATTAGTATGTTGTTTAGTATGTTTGTTTGATCATTGGCATTGGAGGTAGTCCCATCTGTTCATTGAACACATCATATTGCTTTGAGGGGTTTTGTAGTTGTAGTTTTATTTCTTCTTTGACATTATTCACAATTGACCTTTAGCCACTGGGAGGAAAATTAATAACATACCTACTAACAAACTATACAAATCTTGAAGTCCATAAGTCCATATTACTTCATAAATTGATAAGTTTTGTGTCATGCGTGAAGAGCCTGCTCAAGTAATAGAGAACCTTTGAATTTTATGAATCCCATTCATTCATTCATTCAGGTGATATTCATGTTTGTTGAGAGTGAGTGTGTATAGTTGATTGATTGTGGAATAAGTATCTTAGTTACTTTGGGGATTTATTCTGTGGATGAGACTGAAAAAACTGAGTCAGTTGGTTGTAGTTTCTTTCTTCTTTGATAGTATTCACAATTGACCTTTAGACATTGGGAGGCAAATTAATAAGAGACCTACTAATAGACTATATAAATCTTGAATTCCATATTACTTCATAAATTGATAAGTTTTATGTCACGTGTGAAGATCCTGCTCAAATAGCAGAGAACCTTTGAATTTTCTGAAGCACATTCATTCATTCAAGTGATATTCTTTTTTGTTGAGAGTGAGTGTGTATAGTTGATTGATTGTGGGGTAAGTATCTTAGTTTCTTTGGGTATTTATTGTGTGGATAAGAATGAAAAAACTGAGTCAGTTGGCATTGCTTTGAGGGGTTTTGTAGTTGTAGTTTTCTTTCTTCTTTGACAATCTTCATAGTTGACCTTTAGACATTGGGAGGAAACTTAATAAAAAACCTACTAATAGACTATATAAATATTAAATTCCATATTACTTCATAAATTGATAAGTTTTATGTCATGCGTAAAGAGCCTGCTCAAATATCAGAGAAACTTTGAATTTTCTGAAGCACATTCATTCATTCAGGTGATATGACTGTTTGCTGAGAGTGAGTGTGTATAGTTGATTGATTGTGGGGTAAGTATCTTAGTTTCTTTGGGTATTTATTGTGTGGATGAGA